>CALYLW010001761.1:97857-182309 GCA_944989445.1 Ampullaceana balthica
GCGAATTTTTTTTTTCTGCGACTTGTTTTCTACTTATACCACACATAAACTCAATTTCTACCCCCACTTACCTTCAATACATACATAAAAACGCCTAACTTTTTCATATTAAAATAAATAAGGGGCCGTCCATAAATGACGTCACGCACCTAGGGGGGAGGGGGGTCACACTTTTGTGACGATGCGTGACGAGGGGGAGGGAGGGGGGTTGAAGAAATGTGACGTCACATCAAAAGGGTAACTTGAAATAAAACTTCCACTGAAATATTTGGTCGCTTACAATTTATTTAATGACTTTTTTTTTAAAATCAGTGCTTCTCAATGTGCCGGTCGGTAGGCCATCAGACGCTGGTTGGCGTAAGCTATCAAGACACGAAAATTAAATCTAATTATAATCCTTAAGTTTGAGAATCCACAAGATAACATATGAAATTGTTACACTGCGTCGTTTGATGTTGACATCAAAGCATTTGTGATGTAACCGCAGCTCCGTTTGGTTCTCTCGAACTTTTTTGCCCGTTACCCCAAAATATACAAGTTTATGTGTGCGTTACCCCCCCCCCAACCCCCAGACTCTAGGTCCTGCTCACATGACTCGGGGATTTGGGGGAGCGTCGTTAGCGAAAATGCTACTGGTGAGTTTTACATGCATGACAAGTGTCTAAAAATGATCTGAATAGGATTATGTGTAGATATTTTAAGTCAAAACGACACGGAATATCCTTTTTCTTTAAAAGGGGAGGGGGGAGGGAATCTATTTGATAGAATTAAAAACGTTTTAAGTTTGATATAATTGTTCGATGGGTTTTTGGTCAAACGCCCCTGGCCATTCTAGTCTTCTAGATCAGTGCTTCTCAAAGTGGTGGTCCGCGGACCGGTGCCGGTCCGTGGGCCATCCGCTGCCGGTCTGCAGATGTTCTCAAAAAAAAGGACAGAAAAAATTGTCAGTGCAGGGAAAATAATGCACCGGTCCCTGGTGCAATGGAAAAAATTCCTGCCGGTCCGCCATACTAAAAAGTTTGAGAAGCACTGTTCTAGATATAATGGTAAATGAGCCCATTTAAAATTAGTCAAGTATTCATTAACTTTATTGAATGCATCAAATTCTTGACATCGCAATTCGAGAGGAGCACAAAACAACTTTTCTTCTTAGCTCAGTTTTTAAGGCATTAATTTTAAATATCACAGAAATGATACGTGATACAGACAAGTCATGTGGATTAAGATTATTGTCACTCGTGTCAATATAAATGAAAGTAGGGTAGATTTAGGTGTCTTCGTATAGTACGTAGGTAAGAAATCTACATAGTTGTCAAATTTTAAAAAAATGCATTTTCTGGAAGGAACCGGTTCAATAATGGACATATGTTCCAAGCGTACACGTACACATGACGTATTTTAATATATCTAGTGGATTGTAGTGGATGTTATATGTCCCAAATGAGTCTGCATTACCCCCAAGAATTCCCTTTTTGACCCCAGATGAGGTTATTTACCTCTGTTCGCCGACCTCTTTCTTACGGGATGCCCGTCAGTCAATTGAGGGATTTTAAAAAAAATACATTTTAAAAAAGTTATTTTCAAATAAATTTATTTTTCTAAACAAAGACGTTAACCGTGATGATTAATAGTCAATGTTTAATTTGTATGCATTAAAATAAAATATAATCTAAGGATGTTAACACAGTTCGTTTTCTGAAGGCCAGTTAAACGTTTTTAAAAAATGCTTCACGCGGGTTACGATATTACAATGTAGATCTTCACTAAATAAATAATAAATACTTAAATGACAATAAAAGTGATTTGAAACATACTTATTTTCAATTAGAAAATATGTTTTTTTTTGTTTGTTTTTTTTTGGGGGGGGGGTCAAAGATTTGTGACGTATTTTTAGAGGGGGGGGTCTAAGTTTTTGTGACGACGCGTGACGAGGGGGAGGGAGGGGGTAAAAAATCTGCAAAAATCGCGTGACGTCATTTATGGACGGCCCCTAAGTACTTATCTTATCTTATCTTATCTATACAGACGCTCCTTCTATGCAGAAGATAGTTGCGTCCACAGACCATGACAGATGATCTGTTGGCAAGTGATGCAGCAATCACAGGCCCCGGCTTTGTGGGTTCCACGCATTACCCAGCCGCCTAACACTACACTGTAGTGTTAGGTACCCATTCGGAGCGGGGTGACTCAGGGACGCCCTAGGCCCCGGGAACAAACCCTTGCCTTCACACGGATTCGAACCCGTGACCATCGGTACGACAGTCCAGTGCGCTGCCACTCGACCACCGCAAAGTAGTTATTTTATATTTATCGTACTGTTGTAGGCATTAGCCGAAACATTTAGTGTCGTGTTAGTTTAATAATAAAGCTCAAATGTATTGTTTTCATTACACAATTTGTTTGTGTATTTTATTTAAAAGCTTTATCGCAGTGCTATTCTATATCTTAAATATTTGATTTCTTACAATTTGTTTTATAACGTTATACATGGCTTTAAGCGTGTTACGATATTAGAGTGCAGCTTTACACTAAATCAGTGGCGTAGCTAGACCTTTTGCCGCCCGGGGTGGTCTCCAATTTACGCCCTTTTTTGGTCAATAGCGTCATGGTTTTTTTATAAATTAAGAAACATAAATAAATAATTGTAATTGAAACAAAGTAAAGGTGGCGAACATTTTTACCATTGGATGCCATATTTAAGTAAGCGGCAATAAAGGGGGTCAAGTAAGATGTTATACCTATAAATACATATTTTATAAGAATTACGGACAATACAAGATACTTTTTTTAAGGTTACAAGAAAGTTAATGAGGTTGCAGCAAAAATGAGACAAAAGTATTCCAAATCTTCACCAAAAAATACCAATTAGTATGCTTTTATTTTGTACTTATAAATAAATGATTTAATTATTTTGTATGAACCAATTGTGGAAATTAGTATGTAAACATATTATGTATTTTCTAAACTTACACAGTAGAAAATCGTGTATTATGCTATCAAAGTTTAAATAATTTGTTATATTATGTTCTATGCACAATATTGCAAGTTTATGTAGTCTTAAATCAAAGGTCGGGAAACTTTTTATCTGAGAGAGCCATAAACACCACATATTTTGAAAAGTAATTCTGTGAGAGCCATACATTATGTAACTACAAATTCAAGTAAATGTGTGCATTTCGTGTTATTTCAACATTAAAAGTACCATAATTATGTCTCTGAATTATTTTTAATGTCATTGTTATGCTGTTTATTTTATATGCAATTCAAAGGAATCTGGGAATCTGAGTAAACGTTTTTTTTTAGATAATCGATTATTTGTCTGAGAGCCAGCTTCAGCCATCAATAGAGCCACATCTGGCTCGCGAGCAATGGTTTCCCGACCCCTGTCTTAAATCATGCACTCATTGTGGAACGAAGATAATTTTTTTATCAACTTCAGTTTGGAGAAGCTCCTTTCACAACTAGCGACACTGATAACAATAATTGTTATAAAAATTCTTAGCAAGATTACAATGTTGGGTTCAGAAGTTTCCAATCTATTCTGTTTAATACATTTTAATAGATCAATGGGGCTTTTCCCTCCATTTTCCCAACGCAATGCCTCTTTTTGTGGTATAGGTACAGCCATAAAAACTGGATCATTCTTCTTTCAATATGAAACTGTTCTTTATCAATTTCAATAAAATCATTTATTTGACATTCATTTTCTTCATTTAGTAGGTTACATGGGATATATGCACGAATATTTTTTTACAAGGACATGCAACTGACCAAAGCGTTCTTTTAATTCCTTTATAATACGATCCATGGATTAAAAAATTTCTCGTCGTACTTCATGTTCTAAAGATAAGACCACGTCTTTTTAATTTTCCCCACTCATATGTTTTTTCCCTTCTAACTTGGCGTTCAGTCGATGTCTCCAACTCTTCACACATTATTTTGGCTGATATAACAGCTTTTTCCATTAGCACATCTCTTTGTTCCATGGAATGGGTTTGCAAAGAATTTAGTTTTATATGGCATTGGTTAACATTTTATTTGAAAGTATTTTTGAGCATCATTAATTTACAAAAAAAGACGGGTTCCCATAAATTGTGATAACATAGAAAAGAAACAGATTGCATTGAATTGAGAAAATTTTCAGCAAGTGATCTCGTTTTACTATTTTCTTCTTCAGATGTCAATTTTTCCTAGGCGCTTAAAATGTTTTTTTTAAAAAAATGATTTTTTACTATAGTTACTGCTTCTGCTCAAGCGCTCCAGCGAGTTTCAACGCTGCGTTTGACACCTTGACCTGTGACATAAAGTAAAACTTCCCATCAACGAGTGGAAGAATATAAAAAAATGAAAACAACTTTTCGATAGTTCCAAAATGATATAAATGAATGATGTGTGCATGCTACTAACTCTGCATTTAGATTGACGGAAGCATTATCGTAAGCCCTTTCCTCTGCAACTTTTTTGTATCTAAACATTTTCTAATTTCTTTAAAATCATATTTGTGATTTCCTCAACAGTTTTTCCTTTATTTTCTACAAAGTAAATATACGATTCTACAACTTTAACTTCGCTGATATCAATAACTGCGTATCTTTTAATTTGACTAGTTTAAACTTTACGGGAAATATCTGGAGTGCTGTAAAATATCATACACAAGTTTTTAGCTTGCTTTATTTGGTCCATAGTTGTTTTTCTCACTGCGCCCCTCAATAGGTCTATGAATTCATTTCGAATAATTTTCCACAAATAGGAGACACTATATTTATTACTCATCTTAATGTTTACTAAATGTTCACGTAATACTGGGTCGTACTTAGCCTACAAGTCAAAAAGCTCTAGAAAATTTCCTCTATTTTCAAATGAATTGATGTCTTCCTCATGAATACCTTCACGATGACAATTCAACGCCAATTTTTTGTTGTTGCTAAGAATCTAATTATATGAAGTATTGTGAGTTTTTGCTTTCATTTTTTTCTTATTTCTTTATAAATATTATGTTGTTGTAGTTTATCAAAAGTTGCACCTTGTCCAATTCTTATTTCTAATTCCTTCCATTGGGAAAATGATCGAATATGCAGTAGACTCAACTCGTGATGACTTATTTTGAGATTTACACTATTTGTTAAAACCATTTTTCCGTCTTCAAATTTGATTGGAAAAGATTGGAACAGTTTACAGCAAAAATAGTATATAATGTTTTCAATGGTGAATACACCATCATCGATCTTAACAAATTTTCACCATTATCCAAAACTTGGAGAAAAAACAACAATCGCGATTAATCTTTCTTGTCAAAAATCGCAATAATTTTCAGTAAAATAGACTAATTCAAACTATCTAAACATTACTTTAATAGGATAGGCGTAAAAGTTTTAGTGAATAAACTTATTTTAATGAAACACACAAATTTTGTTTGTGCTACTTTAAAGAAAAAAATAATAATTTGTAATAAATTACCTTAGAATAATTTTCTGTAAACTTATACAGTAATATAAATTACTACTTGCAAGTTAAACACAATATTTGAACCACCATGCCATGTAGGTACTTGTTCGCTAATCATTCTGTGCATGTCGAAAATCCACGCAATAACTGTCGCGGCGATATTAATAGTATATTCGAACCAGCCGTGATGTGTTCTTTGTGACGTTTTCTTATAAAAAGCATCATCTGTGATGTATACCGCTTAATTTTCAAAACAAATTTTACAAATCAATACAATTTTTAAGCGATTTTAAATTTCTTAACGTAATAACAAATAGTGTGTAATAAAAAATGTCTTGAGAATCCGTTAATTACGACTCGAAAGTACGAATATTTTATTTTCACCCGGGTTTCCTCTTTCAAAAGAAAAACGGTGGTTGTCCGAAAGGGCTGTACTTTTCAAATGCCCCCAAATGCCGCCCCCAAAATGTGTGCCGCCCGGGGCGGACCGCCCCCCCTAGCTACTCCACTGCACTAAATACATACTAAAATGACAAAAACGTGATTTGAAACATACTCTTTTTCAAATAGAAAAAACAGCTTTTATGGGCAAAATTTGTGACGTCATATTGGACGGGGTTCTAAGTTTTTGTGACGACGCGTGACAAGGGGGGGAGGGAGGAGTGAAAAATTGGCCAAAATCGCGTGACGTCATTTAAGGACGGCCCCTATGACTAATACAATAGCAGATAGCAGCATCAGTATTTATAAGATAATCTGAAAAACTTCTTAGCTTTTTAATAATTTTGTTCCGGTACTAGATTTATATAATCTTAAATGGAGATGGAAAAAACGTAACCACTGTAAACAATGATGGAGTCGATTTTTTAAATAAACTGTTGATATTTATCAGGGTACATTATTCATAATGATTCATATTATTAGAAATGAAACTATTGCCTCTTAAATTCAGTTCATAGGTAGGATGCTTAAATTTAAAGGGTTTAATGTTTGTTTAAAGTTATTGGCCGACTTTTTTTTGGACAAAATCTAGGAGGAAAAGTTGGTGGGTCGGCTTACGAGCGGGTCATCATACTATTCAGTATACTGGTAAATGCATAAAATAAAAACAGGGTATTAGTAGGCCTGACAGGACGTAACACAACAGCGAACGTTTCGGCAAAGAGCCTTCTTCAACGGACAAATAGTACACAAATGAAACGAATAAAACGAAATAATAGAAAAAAACACTTAGCTGCGGTGAAATCCAAGTAGTCCAGTAGAGTCCACCTCTACTGGACTACTTGGATTTCACCGCAGCTAAGTGTTTTTTTCTATTATTTCGTTTTATTCGTTTCATTTGTGTACTATTTGTCCGTTGAAGAAGGCTCTTTGCCGAAACGTTCGCTGTTGTGTTACGTCCTGTCAGGCCTACTAATACCCTGTTTTTATTTTATGCATTTACCTTTTTAAAAGCCTGATTGCAGTCTCACCCCCATTACTTTATTCAGTATACTATACTATAAATATATAATTATAGTCATAGGTTATTTCTGCATGACTGCATGTACATTGAATTTGAATATTGGTGTTTTGTAGATCATCAAGGTCCTTTTCTACATTCTACAAGATTTGACTGCTCTACCAGATTCAGAAGCTATAAAATATTAAACATCTGCACTTACTTATTAAACTTATTTAACTTATTAATTCATTTAATTTAATTTTGTGTATACTGTATACTGTTGGTTTTAATACATTGTTTTACAAATATAAATTTTAATGTATGCGGTTTTGCCACTGTTTACCAAAGAATGACCGATTTAGTTTTAGCTTGTAGTTTTAAAAAGATGTTCACCATTTTGTTTACACTGTCCTATTATTTTTTTGGGGTCCGCTTATGAGCGGTTTACACACTTTTTATACTATTTCTTTCAAAAAGAGGGGGGGGGGTCGGCTTATGAACGAACGGGCTATAGAACGAGTATATAAAATACTCACCTAAAGCCTGCAGCTACTTTTAGTCACACTCACAGCTAAATACTTGCTCTCACCATACCCTAAATCTTTAAAGGATTATAATCACTATTATCAAACACTTTGTATTTGTTGACTTTGCCAGTCTGAAGATGAATTGTGGGGAAAAGTGGTTGAAATTATTAACTATTACTATTGGGTGTATAAGTCCTACCCTCAAATAGTACTCAAGTCAGATTAAAATTAGAATCATCATAATGCCTTTGAGTTTGAGGTTGCATCTCAGTAAGAATGGCCAGCAGCCCAAATTCATTCTTACCATCCTCACATTCATAGAGCTAAACTAGTTTGTTTCTTTTTTTTAAAACTTGCCATTGTCCTAGTTGATCCTGACACCCATCTCTTTCTATCAGTGCTGTCACTCATTATATTTAGGAAAATCTGCATGATCTCCAGGTACATAGCAATATGAATGTTCTCCCATCTGATTACATCACCAAACCAATTTGATGCAACGATTTGAAAACATGTCCTTTTGTCATAAAGAAGGCTTCTTGCCTATTTCTTGTTTTTTTTGTGTGTGTATTTTTATTATCATTATTCTTTAAACAATTTGTTTTTTTGTTTTTTTAGCTACATCATAACTTACATTGTTCATTGCTGGTATATTCATTGCTGGCATTATTAGAAACTTGAATGATTGCATATCAACCCTTGATAGTCAGATTATCTTGTTATGGAGCTGAGCTATGACCAGAATAATTCCAAAGACTCAACAGGTGTAAGAACACCCAACTCATCCAGGTAGGAAAGGAAACTTAACTTAAAAGTTGTTCTAGTGATCTAGTGTTATTGGCAATGAAACAGTATGATGTTAATAATAAACAATAATAGGTTGTAGAGGTTCTTGGTTGTAATTTTCCTACTCTGTAATCAGGTATGGAAAACCCAAGAGGCCTGCAAGCTACTTTGATTGTCCACGTTTAGTCATAGAATTAACAACTCTGAAAGTGTCAGACAAATATTTATTTTATTCACTTAAAATGTACCAGTCAATGTTCTCTCTAAGGTTCATTGGTCCGTGTTCAAAATAATAAACTCATGTGCAAAGTTCCATATCATCCATTTTTTTGTGCTAAATTTTACACCCCTCAAACACCAATATTTTTAATCCTTATCAAAATTTGCTTCTTGGTAATTCTAAACTGCTCCATGGCATCTGTCAGATATCTGCACAGTCACTCAGCTACAAGTGAACAATGATACCAGTAAATCTTTATAAAAATTAATATGTTAAATAGTAATATTTTGTATTGTTTAGTTACATTTAACAATTAAAAAGGGCATTGAAATCAATGATCTAAAAAGTTTATTATTTTTTAAACTTAACATAAATCTATTTTTGACAGGTCAGGAAGAAAACTTGTGATCCAATCAGGAAGTCTTGAGATTATCCAAGGAGATGGTTAGTAGCTCTATTTACTTAAGCCATTTTTGTTTTTAGTTTTGAGATTGTAGTATTTATAACTTTGGAGTTGGTACATGATTCCAAAGTTTGGGGTTACAACTGAGACTTCAGGTAACATAAATGACTTGTCTGTTCTCCAATAAAAATAGAAAGATTTTCAGATTATTTCAGATATAGTTTCAGTGTTTTATTTTGATACATTTGAGAAGAATTTTTATGTCTTGAAAAAAAAAGTACTCAAATTCAAAACACAATTCTGATATGGCAAATATATTTTGTTCTGTCGCTTTAAAGTGATCCCTAAAGCTTGATAATAATCACAGCTTTACTTAACAAACTTGCTTCAATGGGCATCAGTCACTTGACTTTATTTGGTCAAGCTGATATACTTTGAATGAAATATATAAAACAAGCACCAAGGAGACAAAGATACCTATGAAAAAGCTAATAAAAAAGTTAATAATTTCTTTATACACTCAGGTGCAGATTTCTTTGCAACCAATGGCAACAGTTCAAGTTCAAGCTGCACATTTGCACAACCTCCTTCAAGACCGTGGTAAGAGTAAAAGCAGAGCATATTCCATTTTCAAACTACTTTCATGTTGAAGAAATATGTGACACATGTATTGTTATATTTATATAAACAAATTTCTTTAGAAATATTAACTTTTAAAAACAATATTGTAAATAATATTAAATGAAATTTTTGTTCAGCTGTTTCTAGTTAACAGTGTAAAATTAAAGTAATGCTTACCCTCTTTAAATTACTATTTTAAAAAATTTACAAATAAGAATCTTACAGTTTTAAATAAACAATCCAGTCTCAACTTCATTAACGATCAGGTCTAGAACAAGCATTGGATCCACACCACCCAGACCAGACTCAGGTTTTAGCAAAGGAACTATTACTCCAACTAAACAGATCTCTTTACAAGCTGTTCGGCGAAAGGATGAAAGGTAATTAATAATCCTTTCTCAGCTAAAAGCTATTTAAAATAGTGTTGACTTGTATTTCAATAGGCTAAAATCTGTAAAGTAGTTAAACTATATGCTCTATGTACATTTCAACCCTTTATATGCCTTCACACAATGATATCAACCTATCTCTCTACTCTATTATCCTTCCTTATCCTTCCAAAAACAGGAAAAAAACCCACCTATGTTCTTATTTTTTTTCTTCCACCTGTTAGCTGATATATTACAGTGAATCTAATTTAAGATATAGTGGCGCCACCTGCGATCCCAGGGTTTAGGTGGAAATATGCAATATAGAACTACATATTATATTAAATGTACTCAATTATCTTATAACCAGTTTACCTCTCTAATTAAATTTTTCTGTGACAGCTCAGGGCCATTCAATGACAATGCAGATGTGCAAGGCATGAGAGCTGAAACACAGAAAATGAATTTTTTAGATAAAACTTTACAAACTAGTAAGTGTATAACTATTTTGAAGAAAATAACAGCTCTACATAATTTTACTCTCACTTTGATACTTCCGGCCAAATTTATTGATGCCACATACCAGTCTTAAAATAAATAACAAATTTTGGGTCTTTTTTTAAGGATTTCATATTCCTAAATGGGCCTGAAAAGAACAACACATGGTTAGTGAACCCTATATTTGAAGGAAAAATAAACTAATTTTAGATGCGTTGATTTCAACATATTATTTACCTTCTTTTTAAAAAAGCATCAGTTATAGAATTTATTTCTATTTTTCTAGAGCAATTTTCCAACTAATTGATTGCTTAGATATTTATTACTTTAAAAAAAATCTTGTTACAGCAAAGAGAGAAAAAATTAAAAAACAAGACCAGACTAGGTATGTACATGTATTATTTAACACTTTTCTTTATGACATCTTTGTAATGTTTTATTATCTAAATATTATTATTATAAATATTTAACTGTTATCTTGGCAATTGCCTCTTTAGGTGTGTCATTGTAATAAAAAAAGAAGCAAAGCAATATAAATTAATAGCTAAACATTAATAGTTTTATTTTTTAAAGTAATTGTATGTCAATGAATAATGAAGCCTGTTGGTTGTTATGGTTATTTGTTTAGATATTGATTAGTATATAAATTTTAAAAATACATGTATCATATTTCTCCAGCAGTAGCCAAGGCTTCAATTATTTTGTATAAATGACAATATAATATTTTGTTATTAAAATCTGCAAAGATTTCTTATAGTTTAGAGCCTAAAAATTTTTAAGATAACATTTAAAATGATCTATTAGAGAAAAAATGGATCAAGAGCCGCCTGAGCATGCAACGAAATTGCACCTGCCAATCAAAAAATCATGATGTCAAAAATAATACCAAAGATAAACTGCACCAAGAAGAAGAATACACATTTGATTTTATCAGCTCAATTGATATTAAGGATATTTCTGCATCTAAAGCCCTAGACAAGGATTATGAAAGAAACAATGAAGATAGTGATGATGATGATAGCGACGATGAAGACCCTGTAGAAGTAGACAGGAGAGCTCCCAATGAGCTTTTAATGGAGGTTTGTAAATTTTTTGTCAGCTTCATAATAAATTTCGATTAAGTAACATTACAACATTTGTCGAAATGGCCCATTTGATTTTGAGGAGTTAAGCACTTATGCATTTGTTTAAACTGAAAAGTTGGGATTTATTAGGAATGTAGAGTATTCACCTACTCAGATGGCTGACGAACAGCAGCTGGAAGCTATTCATACTTTGACAACTAAATTCATAATTTTTAATAACAGTGACAGTTAAAATGCTATTCTTTTCAAATTGATCAGACTATTTGTAAAATAATGATAAAGCATTTCCATTTATTTATGAAAAATTCACCTATTGAATATAACTTATAACAAGTGTTAATGTTAATTAAAATCTCTAGAATTTTTTTCATGGTAACATAATTATAAAAGTTAAATTAATTATTAAATTTAAAGCATTTAAAATTTAAAGCTTAATTTAAAGTGGCACACATATCAGTGTGATTTTTTTTGTTTCTGCTATTTTTCAAACGCATTATTGGAATATGACTCCACTGACTTGCTGCATTTCAAGTTAAGATCAGTAGCAAATTTTAAATACTGTGCCAGATGGAAATTATTTTACCAAGAATTTAGTAATTGAACAAAAAATTATTCCCTTTTCACACAGAAAAGTGTATTTAAATTTTAGGATGAGATTAAAAAAATTAGGTCTTGATAATTAGGGTTTAGGACTTTGTTCGATGGATGGATGAGGAGGACCTACAGCACCTGATGGCCCAAGCATAGAGGCAGAAGGGCTTTAGAAAGTCTGATTGTAAAAATGTTACTGAGCAGGCTGGGCCCTAATTGAGCTGTAGTGCCATGGATGATTATGATAAAGATGATTAAA
The DNA here is from genome assembly GCA_944989445.1 of Ampullaceana balthica. NCBI lineage: Eukaryota > Metazoa > Mollusca > Gastropoda > Lymnaeidae > Ampullaceana > Ampullaceana balthica. The sequence continues at coordinate 110,105 of CALYLW010001761.1, forward strand.
AATTTACCATTGAGACAATTGTCAACTATATCAATAAGTCTTTTTCTTTCATCCATGTTTAAATCCATATCTTCTGTCAAGCATGTTCTTTCTTTGATAGAATGACTGATGGATTCCATGAGAGTTTATTAGTGCCATTAGAAAATTGCAAAAGTCTGCAGGATAACATTGCTCTTGCTTATATATTCAATAAAATTTGAAAATATTTGCATTTGCCGCATATTTACTTTTTCATCATCTTCTGAGCATGGTTTTCTTTAAATTATTTTTGGCAAGCATCATTTTAACTTTATTTAACTATAACAAAACATCTTCCTGATGCAAGTTTGTTAATTCAAACAATATAGAAAATGAGTTTTTGAATTTTAAAATTATTTTGCATCGTTTCATTCATCAAATAATAAAAATAAGAATTAAAAAACATTTTTTTCCCCCCAGTTTGTTGATTGCCTTATGAGAAAGGATTACAAGAATGCTGAGAAATTGTGCCAAATGAGTACGTTTTACATTAAATATTATTTAAACAGTGATGTCTTTATGCACTTTTGAGCCATTCATTGTATGATTAAATCTAATAAACTATTCTGTAAACTCCATATTCCTCAACAGCTTGGATCATTCATTGGCTTAAATCTGAAGTATTTGAAAAATTATATTCTCTAAATAATCCTAATGCCTGTTAACATTATGAACTGCCCCAAATTTGTTTTTCATATTATATTTTCTTTTTTTAATTGAAGTTTTATTGTATGAGCCCAAGAATCCAGAGGCCCTCAAGTTTCAGCCATTAATACAAAGAAAGTTAAAATTGGGTGAGTTTCACTTTAAAAAAAAATCTGTTATCACTGTCATTTTTTAATGAATGGGTCATTGCCTTAACACCTCTTCAATAGAATGGTTTAAGAATAAGTTAGTAACTGTATATGTTTTGAAAGACTTTCTGCTCACATTTCCAACTTGATTGCCTAACAGTTGTTTTTTTTATTGCCCCTTTATTTGTTAGCCATTTTCATGCTTAAATCTGTAAGTGCAAGGACACATAAGTTGATGACACTGAGTTACAGTTACAGCTCCATTATTCTGGGTCGAAAAAGGGAATAGGGGTTGTGATTTTGAGAAAAAGTGTTTTTAAAAAAATAAAAACTTCCCTTTCTATTACTAATTACCATCAATTCCATCTGGAAAAAAAAATGTTACAAAATATTTATGCAAACTAAATTTTAGTTAAAAAGCATTGTATTTCCTAAGTTAAATGTGCAATGAAAGTCTATTTCCAAAATTTAGAAATATTAGGCATATAAGTACCTACTACATTTTATTGACATCCTTTGGCTTTACTAAGTGCTGTACTACCTTACTAAACATATTATTATTATCATCCTTGCATAATTAATTTTAAGAAAATTATTTTTTAGGTTTCAGTGAGCTTAAAAATTGTGTTAGAAAAAAACAAAAAGAAACACTTTTTTAAATCTGTTGGTTAGACTTGTGAAGGTTCAATTATAGTTATTACATTTAAGATCTTGTGGTAACTGAGATATCCTTAACCTCTTTCTAAAAGTAAATATTTTTCTTTTCAATTTTTAGATGAAAGAGCTGCATTAGATGATCAAGAAGATGAGGATGAGAGTGACAGTGAAGACACTAGTACCAGGTGTGGAATAAATTAACTTTACATCAAGTTATTAAATATATTATGTGTTTATGACATGCATCTTATACAAATCTTTACGTTCCCTGCACAGAGGGTGTGACTTATACATGGGTGCGTCTTGTGCAAATTATTTTCTACACAACTTGTCAAAACCCACAAACTGCTTAGATTGGGCATTTATTGGTGTTTATGTACTGTACTGATCCCACATGCCGAGGATTTGGCCTAGTAAATGAATGAAACCGCCTTTATATCTAGGGTTTGTGTCTAGAATGTATACACAAGGTGCTAAAGCCATCCACTATGGCCAGAAGCAGATGAGAATAGACAATAGTTGTGGTCCTGCCTCAAATAATTCCTTATTTAAACTAAAAAAGGTGATGAAGCTTTGTTTACATCCCATGGGTGATAAAACTTTGAACAGATTATGATAAAGGAAATAATTAATTATTGCTCAGTGTAGCAGATGGCTTGGCCACATGCGTCTTATGTAATTTTTGGGGGACATAACTCATCCAAACCTGCATCTTATCAAGTTATATATTGGTTCAATTTATGTGCGTGATGTCATTGGAGAAGCAAACATTTTTTAAAAGGTAAATGCACTTTCCAACTTTGACAATGGACATCCATTGCCATAAAAATGTGTCAACCTTTGATGTAAAAACTATTAAGAAACATCCCTTTTTATTGTTTATGATTTTCTGTGTCTAACTATGATTCTATTTTGAATCATACTATGATTAAAAATAGTATTCTTTGCCCTATTATAGTGGCAAATGGTATTAAAATATGAAGTGTATGTACTTATAGCTCTTGAAAAATAGGCAAGACTATTTTTAATTTATGTGATCTTTCAGCTCTGATGAAACCCTGGATGATGGGGAAGACAGTGAAGGTGAAGAGAATGGCAAAGTTGATGATCTGCCTGAAAACACTCAAGTGTGCATAAATCCAGCAAGAGCTATTCTCAATATTGTATTTGGAAAAAATCCACCTGAATTTATTCCACCTGGAACAAATATAGACTTAGCAGAAGAGATTAAAAAACTGGAAGAGTTTTGATACAAAATATTTTTCCTATATAAATGTGATAATTCAGTATATATTACGTGAGCGTTAAGGATGAACTTTGAAATCTATGTGAAGTCACTTTAGAAAGCATGAAGAATAAAACGTGAGTAACAGTAACAGGTTTTTTGAGTTAAGATTTTTAAAAATATATCTTGTGATAGCCTTAGAACTAGACACTTTTCAATAAGTAAAAAGACCAAAAATAAATTCTATTTAAATTTAGAGATCGAGTTTTTCTACAAAAACCTCATTTGTTTTCAGCTATTTATTATTTAATTATATAAAATTTGTATATTTAATCAACACTGAAATTATGAGTCTTTAAATATAGTCTATTGTACATAAAATGTTTAATTTATATATTAAAAATAGTATTGTGATATGAAACATGTTAAGGAAAGTGGATTTTTTTAACAAACAAGGCATATTAAATGCAAGTGCAATTATTTAAAATGCAGGTGGCATTAGGATATCATCAGGTTCTTCTTTTCTTTAAATAATTTTTTTTTAAATTATTATTTTTCACGAGACAAATATATGATTGAAATTACTTGAATGCTTTCTTAAGTACCTATCATTTGGTGATGAAAGTGGAGGTTTATGGATTTAGTACACTTACACCGGCCCATGACTGAAGATATCACCATGACAGGAAAGTGTATATAATAGAGAATCTTTCCCAGAATTATTCAAAAGTTTATAAAATATCTATTTAAACATTATTTTCTTAACAAATAATATATTCTATGAGCTCTTTTTAAGATTGTTTTATGTTTTACAAACTGCTCAAATTCCTTTCATTTCTTCATTGTAAACCAATTAGTATTAGAACCATCCATTGTCATTGTTGAATACCCTTACAACAATGATACAAAAAACACAAAATTAACAATGATCAACCTGGTATGTTCAATAAAATTGTATTTTGTTCCAAGAAAAGTATTGAGCCCAAATGAGGTTGGGCTAAAAACCAACATCTTACAGGAGGAAAAAAAATATATATAAATAAACTTAACTGTAGTTGCATTTTACAATGACAGAAGAAAAGAAGAAAAAAAGAGGAAACTTGAATGTCATATTCCACCCTTATTCTTGTAATTTATTCATAAAAGGCCAGTCTTCACTTATCACATATTGCAGTTGGAAAAGCCAGGGAGGGGGGGGGGAGGAGTTGTTGACATTATTTTAAGTTTTAATTCATTATTTCTTTGACACCCAATCCACAACTGGCTTATCCCCTACCAAACAGACACAACATTTAAACAATAAATAACTGTGGATACTGTGTATTATAATATTGTACAATGAGAATGTAACATTTAAAGGAACTTGGGAACATATCACCCACATTCACATAGTCTTTTTTAAAAGACGCTAATATCTGCATCAAATGTGTCTATTTATATATATATATTTTTTACATATGAAACAAGATAAGCATATTCAGTTCAAGAATGGAAGAAAAGGTTAAGTTATTTAAATTCTTGGGTCACTTTTACAGGGGTTTCTAACCCCTAACTAGGCTTCAACTACCACCTGCAATACAATTTAAAGACCCCATTTAAACTCCCCATCTTATAATTAAAATATTTAAAAAACTGTTCATCTACACATTTAGGTATACATGTCTAAGATCGACATTAAAATTTAGTGAAAGAAACAGATTTCTTAAGGTAATTTTCAAATATGCTCATTAAAAATTAATAAAATAGGAAAATAATGTTAAAATTAAGTTAGCTTAATGATAGGGTATTAACAACTATGAAGCATACTTTGGCTAATTTCAATTTTAGTCAGTGATATTGCAAATTTACTATATTGTTTAAAAAAATGGGCGATTCACTGTTGAGAGTAATGCATACAAATTTTTTCACACTTATTCTAACCATTAACTATTTCTTCTACATAAAATTATTCTAAAAACTTTCAAAAGAGATATGAATTACCTCTTTGGGTTCTGTTTATTTTACCAACAGGTGTTCTGTAAAGATGTTGAAGCAGCATTTTCAATGAAATAAAGTAATTATATTTACTTTAAGGAAGCTAGATTAACTTATGCAAATATAAATAAATCAATGGCAATAGTTTATGATCTCTGCACTTAGCACAAAAACACACTCTTCTCTTGTTCCACTAAAAGTCATGCTTGAAAAACATTTAAAAAAAAGATAAATGCTTAGTCTGCAATTAAGTGCTGTGATAATGCAGATGATTTTCATGATATGAAGGCAATGAGGAAGATTTAATGCCCGAAAAAAAGGATAAATGCTGAAAACTCCTACTATTAATAGAAACAAAACAACCTTAAACACATAAGTATTGAACTCTTTAAATTGATTTTAATCTCTCCAATATAATTCAATAGTTTACATTCCAATCAGTATAATTTGTTGATTCAAACTTAACTGTGGTTTTTTACCGAAGATGCTAGATGGTAAAAATCCATTTGTACAAGTCTAAGTAGTCAAAAGTATTGACTTCACAAAAAGCGGTGCATTATGTTATTATAAATTAATCATTGAAGAAGGGGAGTAAGTGTCATGGTGATATAAAACCTCTTAGACCATCACAGATCTCACAGCATAACTTGCACACTCAAACATAATCAGGTCATCTTGGTAAACAATAATATCTCAAACAAAAATGCTGTCTTAAGACAAGAAAAAATGCATATTTAACATTTATTGTTTAATGAAGTGTCATAAAGTGGTTTCTTACAATTATTTTTCTTGTCCATGTTTTTTTCTTAAAAGATGGCAGCATTATTACAATTTTAAAATTAACATAAAGATTCATACAATTTACAAGAAGAAGTACACATAAAAATTATTTAAAACTCAGAAAGTAACTTGAAAAGATAAAAAGCATGTAAATTATGTATACATATCCCTTAAATATATTTATATGTATACATATAATCATATGTTGTAAATTACAGAATAATCATTATTTCACACAAAATGTAACCTCCTTCATCTAAGGCATTAAATTCAAAGAACTACATGATATTTAAGCACTGGAGTTTAATTTCTTTAAAAAATCACAATAGAAAAAAATGGCACATCTACATAGAGTAGAGAATGAGTTCATTAATTTTTTTTTGTTTTTTTAGTGTGAGTCTTTTAGGACAAAACAGGGATTTCTCTAGAATACATCAGCATCAGGAATAAACCCAGAAACAAATAAACCCACAACAATCGAGTAGTACAGCCAACGTCTTACACTTACGTACTGGGAGCAATTCGGGGAAGGGCTTGCATGAAACATAAGCCCAATATGTAAATAGCACATTTAATGACGTCTAAAGAATTTAGAACATTTGCTGTGTTCGAAAATCATATTTTATGTCATTTCTTCATTGATACCAAATGTAATTAGAGTGTTGATTATTCATTGATACCAAACGTTATTAGAGTGTAGTCAAAATGTTGAAACTATTTTTTATAAATCTTTTTGGATATACCTAAACAACTTTAAAATATAAAAAAACTAAATACTTCTCTTCACATAAACTCCTAAAGTTTGATCTTTTTAAATGTGAGAATCAAGGAGTTTTGTCATCTACACTCAAGTTTTTGGAATACTTTAAATTAATTTTAATTATGTTATATCAATTTTATGACTACAGTAATAGTAATAGAAAGTCCTGATTCCATGAAGTAGAATCTGTGTACTCATTTTTAGGACAGGACAGAGGGAGCAGATCCATCACCATGAATATTTGGGCATAAGACAACTGGGCACGTGTGGGCTCCTCCGCCTTATACGCACACAACTTCAGCATAAATAATCAGCCATGAAAGTTTCCCCTTCCATTGGGGTCCCAGTTCTGTTTGTCCCATCCTGGCAAGGGGAGATAGGAGAGGAGACTGATGGCAGGAACTACTGTAATAAGGATTGGAGACATGCACACAAAATTATTTATTTGAGATTCTACATAATACCACTTTTTTTTTGTAAAAAAAAGGAAAGGAATACAATAAAAGAAAATCAATATATCTTTTTAGGGCAATATACCTCTACTTTGAAAAAGAAAATTAAACATTCTATCACCATTTAAAAAAATTCCACATATTTAAATGTTTGAACATTTTAAGTTTTTGTTAACAATTAAAACATAAGTCTCTAAGATTTTCTTTTAAAAAAAAATTATCAATAGTTAAAAAAAATAGCCCTTACTAACATTGGCTGTAGTAGTAGTAGTTTCCAAAATTACAATCTAACATGAGTAATACGTAGGAAGGCAAAAATCTTTATTGCAGATGTCAGAAATCTGAACTGCCCCAAAGCTAGAACATGCCCAGGGTAATATTGACACTGCACACAACCAAACAAATTAAACTGAAATAAAACTAATCACATGTTGTCTGTTCAAAGTCATTTGTTAAGCATGATCACCAAAATAAGTGGGGTAGGGTGAATGCACATGCATGAAACTAATGGAATAGAGAGAATAAAAAGAAAAACAATCATTGGGAGTCAGACATGGAACAAAGAAAAAATGATCACAATTTAGGGTAGAAAAATATATTCCAATGTACTTGAAGAAAAAAAGCATCATAAAATAATCACAATTAATCAGTGTTCAAGTTTTTGAAAAATGCCATTTTAGCACAGACACAAAATACTAATAATAACTGTATTTTAAAAAAAAATACTCAAGACAATAATTATCAATCACAAACTATTAAGAAATGTAAAAGTGAATTTGTGTTTGAATATGATTTTGGGGGAGTATGAAATGTATAGTCATTAAAACTGTAATATGATGCTTGATTGTAACAGCTTATATTGGAAGAGTTAAATCAGGCAAAGTCTCCATGTCATTAATCAATACTGACCTCAACACTACCAGCAACAATAAAATGTTTCAACTTAAATGAGCAGACTTTCAATCTACAGGGGAAAAGAAGATCAACAGGAAAAGCCAGTGGTACTACATGTAATCGTATTTAAGGTTTAGTAGAGAAAGGGCTGCACTCTAGAAACAGCTTCTCAGTGAAATTTTTTAAGTGCAATAATTTAGGTAATTATTATTTACATGACTTGAATATGTTTTTGCAGTATATAGAATCACTCAAAAAATAAATTGTTTTTTGGAATCACTATCCTTAGCGAAAACGTAAAAGCAAAGAAATATAATAAGGAAGGGTCTCTGCAAACATCTAAAGGTATTGCTAAGCTTTTGACTTGAAAGCTAAGTAAATGAAAATCTTTATGTTAATTTATTAAAAATCTGGTTTAAAAAAATATTTACCAGTTGCGAAAATTTTTTAAAATACTGTATAAAATTGATGTGAGTTTGCATATTCATCATTCTATTTATGATATTTAACATGGATGGAGGAAGAATAATAAATATATTGAACACTGTGTCGGCTGTTAAAACCTGTGTGATACCCATGGTTCTTATCACACCATGCACACACATACTTATCATAATAATTTGTAGATTAATGAGTTCTTTAGATGGTGTAGCCCTAAATTTAGCATGGCAGGCCATGGACTAGTACTAAAATGTGAACAGTGCTCAAAATAAATTATTTTTATAGATACTATTATTATTATTATTATTATGCCAGGAAAAAAAAACAACAGATCATTGAAAACACAACAAAGGTTTGTAAACATAGATTAACATCACATGGCATCAGATATCAGTCAATGAAAGAACAAATTTTATTATTGAGAGTTATTCTTAAGCAGAAATGATGAAAGTTGTCTTTTACTCAACTTAAGGTTTAACAGAAACAGAATAATGTCCCTTTCTCAGCACCACAATATATTAAATTTGACATATCTGTATATTTAACAGAATTTCTTTCAAAATTAAGAAAGATTTTGGAAAGAAAAAAAATTATATCAGGTAAATACCTCAGTTTTGCAGGGGCAGGTGCTTAAATAAATATGAAAATGAAGAAAAAAGTTTAGAAATACTGATGAAAATCAGTAAAAAATATATTTTGACATTCATTAAAAAAAAAGTATTCAACATTAAAAACATCACTTCATATTTACAAGATTTGGCATTTGAGTTTAGATTTTCATAAATTCACACATTCTTTTGCAATTTGTTTGTCATAGGTAATGATTTGTTTCTAGGGTAAAGTGTTTCCTGCCAGGTTTTCCTTCTTCAACTCAGAATTTGTTGGTGTTGTTGATAAAAGTCTGGCCTCAAGAAGTGCTCATTAGTTCTATGTGGACACTGAAGTTGGAGAGAGAAAAATAAGATGATATTTGTGAGGTTACTGAAAATATATATTTATATGGATTATAGATTTTCTCTCTCATTAGTGACATCTTTCATTGTGACCTGCACTAATAATGTTGTTTCTAATTTAATAAATAGGAATGAAGTTGAAACAAGTTTTTAGATGGTAAAATAATGTTAGACTGGATTTTTTTACTTAGGTAACTAAAAAATATTTTTAAGCATTTGGATGGGGGAAATTTATTTAACAGATTTTCTAACAAGTTTTGGAGCAGCAGACACTTCACCATTTAAAACTGGCAGACTTTGTGCATGAGTAGCCCTAGATTCTATAACCATTTTCCCCTTCCCTGGCCTCTGAACTACAACCCCAGATGCTTTATTTTTGCTTCCATCTTTGTCTTTAGAAATTATAGAAGACAGGTGATCTTTAAGTGATATAGCAGATTTTTTTACATTAGAAGTTACTAAATTGGATGTTTCATTTAGGGTTTGTTCCACAAAATTAGTGATTGAATGAGTAGTGACACCTGTACTAAGAACATGGGAGGAGCTATGCATCTGCGCTGATGGATGTATAGACTTGAGGTGGTTGGATAGATTTGCTGACTGGATGACTTCGCTTTGACTAGAGTTGGACACAGGAGCCAATTGGACATGGCTCAAATCAACAGTCTCTGAACACTTGGAAGTGATGTCAAAGGCTAATTTATCCTGTATTGAGAAGCCTTCTGATTTAAGAAAGGTAGACTCATCAGATATGCTCGCCAGTTTTCCCAGGTCATGTTCCTTGGATCCTAGATTTGATTTTGATCTCAACTGAGACTTTTTACTTTTGCCTTTTGGAGCAGGCGGAGGCTGGTTTTTAGCAGCTAATATCAATTCTTTTTGCTGCTGCACAGCCTGTGCTAAAATTTGCTGTACAGTTGCAACAATATCCTCTTCATTTTTCTCAGTCTCTGGATCAACCAATTTTTTGGTTTCTGACTTTTTAGACTTTGCAGTTTTAGATTTAGATGGTTTACCCGTTTGCAATAGCTTTGTTCCTGCGCTAGAAACAGATGGCATTTTAGAAGCGTTATTTATCGAAGTTTGTACCGAGGCTGATGGACCACTGGATTCCTGGGTCATGATACCTGAGGGATTTATGGTTTGGGTTTTGTTAATGGAATTTACCTGGTCTGTGGCTATCTGCTGAGACTGCTGGACTGTTGCTACTACAGAGGACAGGCTTTTGGGATGGGCCTGCATCAAGCCTTGGACTCCAGTGTTGTGTATGACGCCAACAGCCCCGCCCGTGTTAACCGGGGTCACCTGATGGACGGTGAGAGCTGAAGAGATGTGCTGAAGCTGGGCTGCAGCCGGTGAAAGTTGATTCTGGTAACCTTGAGCCACCGGGGACAGACTGGAGTGCAGGGTGTTTATATCCATGACAGAATTCAGCTGAAGGCTCTGCTGAGGAACCACAACGGTCTGGGGCCCCAGAGTGGCCTGGCTGGGGCTGGAGCTCTGATTTATTGGAAGAGAAATCCCATGGAGGTTCTGGCCTTGGTTTTGAATCTGCTGCAGCAGTTGTTGCAGCTGCAGTATTTGAAATGGTTGCTGGTGCTGCTGGTGCACCCCTCCAAGGCTGACAGTGTTCATCATCTGCTGTACGGTGATAGGGTTAAAGATCTGGGAGATGTTGTTGATCTCAGCCGACAGACCCGGTGCGGAGGCGATCTGCTGTGAGGTGCCTATCACTTGCATCACTGGATTGGAGTTACCCTGAGGTATGACAAACACAGGCTGGCTCGTTGAAGCATACATTGAAGGATTCCCCATGGAGTTGCCCTTCATGTCATCAGACTTATCCATTTGGTCTTCGGGCCTCTGACCATTCTGAATGGTGCTGATCAAGCTGCTCTGGGGGATGGAGTTTGCAATGGCATCACAGTGGTCAGAGGTCACAGTCAAAGTTGGAAGGGAAACACTAGCAAACATATTTTGACCACCAAGCATAGAGTTTTGGGTTTGCTTCTGAATTTGGCTTTGCAAAAATGAAGGGGACATTTGCTGTAATTGCTGCTGCCCCTGGGCCAAGAGTTGAGCAGCCATGGCTGGAGACAGCTGAGACAGAGAATTTGAAGGAGAAACCTGTTGGATCGGGTTGGTAATCAGCAGTTGGTTGTTCAGACTCTGTACTGACAGAGCATTCATCAGCTGGGTGGCCTGAGATGTGTTGTTGACAAGCTGTGCGCCCTGACCAGAGGAATTCACAAACTGCGTTCCCTGGGGTGCCGAACTGACCAGTTGTGCCCCTTGCGGTGAAGAATTGATCACATGGGTTCCAGGGGGCGCCCCAGCTGTGTTTATAATTTGGGCGGTGCCCTGCTGTGAGTTGATGAGCTGCTGGGCCACCTGCTGGGTGCTGAATACAGTATGGTTAATGCCTATGGTGGGCACAACTTGTGCCAGGGATTTAGTAACATTTGTCACCACAGACACGGAGACGGGGGGCATGGGATTGTTGACTATCATCCGCGGGCCGAAGCTGTTCAGCAGCATGGTGTCCTGAGTGCCCTGGGGGCCAAGGCCGGAGGGAATTACAGAAGCAACAGACAGTTTCAACTGGGAGCCCATCTCTGGTGACTGGGAGACGGTGGCCAGGATGCCTTGAGTCATGAGAGGGTTCATGTTCCCTTGTCCCGAGGTCTTCAAGTCATGCTCTGCTGTGTACGTCCCAGGGTGAATGGAATCTGATGTGTATGTCTGCCCTTGACCACAAGCTGGCAAAAGCATGTTCATGGCAAAATTTCCTGAGGCTAACTGCTGGAGCTGCACCATGTTCCCTATCAGATTCGAATTGTTTGGTAGCTGTTGTAAACAAGAATGGGGCTGGTGAAGATGTGGAATTAATGGATTCACAACGGATCCACACAGTGTGTTGGACACTGCAGTTTTCAGCTCACCATGACTTGTAGCGCAGGGGCTTGTTGAAACAAACATGTCATTTTTGCTAGTGTGCATTGCTGGCGTGTTGACAACATTGCTTGACAAAGAGACGGTCACATGATCCTTGTACTGTGTGTTAAGCTGGGCTCTAGCAGCAGCTGACAATAAATTACTGGCTGGGAACTCAACCCCTGCACTTGCAGCTTGTGATACAGCTTGCTGAATGGCTGCATTCAGTTGACCTGGGTCCCCCGCATTATACTGGGCAAGCACTTGCTGCAAAGCTGGAATGTTCCAGTTGTTGGAAGCCAGTAACTGAGACAGGTCGCCGTTCAGATTCCCGGGCCAATTCTTCTTCAACAATTCTACATCCAGCTTAGTTATCTCCCTCTTATTGGGGGCGGCTTTTAATCGAGGCTTCAATTTGTTAATGGTTTTCTTTTCGGCTACTTTCACGGTCCGCATATTTTTGCTTTGGGCAGAGCTGGGCCTGGGTGGTGAAGCCAGCTCTCCATCACTTTCACTGGGTTCTGAGCCAATGATATCAGCCTGCTTCACCACAGAAGCCTTGCTCTCTCTGTCTTCAGACATGTTGAAGTCGTACACATCGGAGCATTTAGATTTCGTTTCAACACAAGAGTCCGAGCCACTGATTGTGTCTGACCTTTCCTGATCACTTCCGGTCTGACTCAGGTAAGCAGAATCATTGTTTTCAGCTGTATCGGAGAAACTTCTATTGCTTTCCAAATCTGTGGAGCTTTTCTGTTCATCTGCCTCAGTTTTGATGCCGATCTCCAGATTGTCTAATCCTACTGAAGTTTCTATTGCTCCCAAACTTTTCCCAGCTTCAGAGTGTGGGTTGCCCACGTTTAAATTCTTATATGATGGAAATGTGGTGATGTGCTTTGTGTTTGTAGAGTCTGATCTGTAGGGAGCAGGCGAGGAACATGACATCTGACACGAGGCTATAGAATTGTTTATTATGGCAGTTTGCTGTTCAACAAATACTGTAGGATTGTCAAAAAACGATACAGCATTGGACGGTATTGCTGCATTTTTCACTGGTTTAGATGAAGACTTCCCGCATGGGGAGCTTCGATCTACAATGCTAGTGCTCTGTTTCTGCTTGTCTTTCTTACTCTTTGGCCGTTTCGTTTTTGTTTTTTTGGGGTCCAGCCAGGAGAGGCCCACCACCTGTTGCTGTTGCGGTGTACTGTGCTTGGGGAAGGTGTTGGCCTGGGGGTTGTTGTAGTTTGAATGGTGAAATTTAATATCAGGCTGAAAAGTTCTTGGGCTGTGGTGGTGAGGGATGGGCCCTGACCTACTGGGGCAAGGGCCTCCTTGCCACATGGCAGGGGGGAAACCTTCAGAGGCGTTCTGTGTGAGCTGGGGGCTGTTGTGATACATGGGGGTTTGCTGGAAGTAGGCGGCGGGGCTGTTCAAGGCTTGGCCTTGCTGTTGAAGTTCTCCTTGATGGTATGGAATCTGCTTGTTGGTCGGCATCAGCCTTCCTGAGACGTGATTCTGCAGGGGTGTCTGTCTCCCCCCGCCACCTTGGTCAAACAGCCCTGCCCCACTGTTGCTGCTAGAGAAGCCCTGATGTGGTTTCCCCCCTGGAACTGACTGCTGGTGGTGCATGAGGAATGCTTGTTTATTCAAATTAGGGCTGGCCCGAGTGCAAGAGTGTGGCGATGACCCCATCAATTTTACATCAACTTCAGGATCCAAAACCTGTCTTGGGAAAGCAGGTATTTGTTTGGGATGACCCACTGGGCTTGGCTGCCCTGAGAAATCTCCAAGGGAACTTCCGCTTTCATGAGTGCCCTGTGAGTTGGATGGGGAAACAGATGCTCTGTCATTGACATTAGCAAATAGCAAGTCACTGTGGACTAAAGAGGATTTGTCATCTACTGAAATCACACTATCAACAAGTGACGGCTGTGATGCATTCCCCAGCAACATTGATTGTTTGTTGACGGCTTTTGTGATACTCGTCTTAAGCCTCTTTAAAGGGGAAACAATCAAGCTTTCGTCACCGCTGACAGACTTTCTGTCTTGTCTTTTTTTACCCAATTGCACTCCGTGAACTATAAGAAAATAAGAAAAGGAGAAAAATTCATGTAAAAAAAATGTAAACTTTGAAACGTAACATATACATATAAATGTTAAATAAGTAATTTTTTTCATAAGCTATGAATTGTCATTTTTAAAATAATAGAAAGTTCATCTCCCAATGTGCTGATGACAGAATTAACAATAAATTATAATAATTTACAATATTTCACCAATAGTAATACAACCCTTTTACACTAATAACTCCAATTTTTATGTGGTTAGGTTCCAGAACTGATGCAGGATCAGGAGAAGCCAATGTTTGGCAAAAGACACTAAAAATGCTAAGGCTTATTTCTAGATTTTAACTTCTTCATATGACCCAAATGCTACCAAAACACTTTCATTCCATTATAATTTAGCATGATAAAAAATATAAAATCATCAATGCAGACATCCTCCGCCCCTTGCTTGTTGGTTGGCATTTTAAAAAGTGCCTAATGGTTATTTGCAACACTAGTATTAGTATACTAATGTTACCCCTACACTATAGTAATTCAATGGCTGCCGTTTTAGTTTGCACTCACAGTAAAATAAGTCAAGTAAAGAATAGAACAGTTAACGCAATGCCTGACAATATATATTTTTTTTCGCTGTTCAGAAAGGTAACTATATAAATTAAGGTAGTCAACGATAAACCGGTTAGCCAGTTAATCAGTCCTCAGATCAGGACCGGTCCCGTTTAATCAGGATCGGTTAACCACAACTTTACTGTTAAGATGCAGGGCAGCATACGAGACTAACGCGAGCAACGGTGACATCAAATCGCTTTCTCCATATTCCGGTATATAAATAACATACACGTCATCACTAATAGTTTAGTTTGCCTACACCTAAAGAATTTTAAAAAAAAATATTTGCTTAGTTGTCGAGGCACTGCACAAGAGATAACACACAGTGCGCGTTTGATGCAAATAACAGTCAAGGCCGCGATTGTTCCTTTTTATATTAATTATAGTCGGTTTCTTAAAAAGACAAAGAAAGCTATAAAACCATATGACCCCGTGACCTGACAGCATTCTCTGGTCACCGGTTTATAGCCTGTTTCCCGCATCCAAAAATTGATCGGCGTGATTCACTTAGTGAAGTACCTACAAGAGTCATTTGATAGACGTAGCAAAGATACCGGGCGATTGATCAATCCTCAAATTCGAGTTCGGTCTTTTAGTGACAGTTTTCCTGCAAGTCAAAGGCATTTGACGTAAGCTTACCAAATTAATATCAAAACTGATATTTTCTTTTAAAAAATGTAATTGTTATGCGTTGGAAGGGGAGTACCGCAACTGTAGCTCAAACCCTATTGGAACATGGGGTGGTGTTGGGTTGGACGTCGTATGCGCCGCAAAATTCAATAATTCTGGCGAGTTGACGATCGAAAAATAATATGGTATTTAAATAAATTCCATTTTATCATCACTGTTTACTCCGTAAGCTTTATAATTTTATTATTATTATTTGTTAAATCGCCAGTTGATCTGCATCACACACAAGACACAAGAGAGTCACACGACCTCCCAACGGACGAGGCGAGGGTTTTTTAAACTTAGGAAAAATACCTTGCTAACTTTAACGAACGGTTTAACCGGTCCTCTTATTTAGAGCGGTTAATCATGAGTCTTTAAAAAAATTACAAAATTGACTATTAACCATCACTGTTTACTTAATTCTTTGCAAATTTTTTTTTATATATTTTTTTTAATTCGCTGAATTGAAGGCATCGCAAAAAGAGCTGAATGCAAGCGGGGGAAGCGGGCTTTGATGCCATCATCAGACTACGTTCTCAAAACATAAGGCATATAGGGACTTGCGGTTAACCGGTATTTTTTTGAACGGCTAACCCAGTGCTGTCCAACCCGCGGACCTGTCTAAAATGGCCCGCCATATCTTGGTAAAAATTCTTCTTATCTTTAAAAAAATAAAAAAATAAAAAATTAATGATTCAGTGTTTTTGATAATTAATTAGAGACTACCTGAGAAATGTGGCATTTTTAATAAGAGGGGGTGGGGTGCCGCAAAAGAGGTTTTTGGTTTGATAGATTTATGTCCTTGGCGTTTCATGTGAACAATGGGGAAACTTGGGCTAGCTGAAATCCGATACACCGATATGGGGATACAACCATCCAGAATGTCTTTCTGTTGCTTCAGTCAGTGCGGGGTCATAGCAGGGTCAGCTGTGGCCCGATGGATTTTATTTGTAGCTACCTGGTCAGTGTGGGAACAAGGATAATCAAAATGACACATAGGGCGTTATATGATATTCCCAGGTCACTGCATAGGAATGTGAACAAGTTGAAATAAACTTGCCTGGGTTTGGGGGGGCGGTGGGGTGGGGGGCGGTGGGGTGGGTTGAATAAATGCCCATCCTGTATTTTTAAAAGGAAAAAGACCAGTAACTGGTATTCATTTCGAGAGTGTGAACCATTCTGATAGTAGAAAACAGAATAAAAGCTGCGTTTGTGGTATCAGTGCAATTCACTTATGAAAAAATTCTGAGAGATAACAGGAACGATTTTTGAAACGACATTTGTTTCTAAAAAGAGAAAGCCAATATGGCGAGTAGGAAACGAAAAGTTACAGAAGAGAATCGTACTTTTAACTCTTCGTGGGAACTCGAATTTTTGTTTTCTCTGTTTAATGAAAAGCCAGTGTGTTTGATTTGTCAGGCTACTATTTCTGTTATCAAAAAGTCAAATCTGCAGAGACACCACAAGTCAGTGCATGCCGATTTTGATAACGAATATCCGAAAGGAACAAAGCTAAGAGAAGACAAAGTTAGTTCTTTAAAGAAGAATTTAAATGGCCAGCAAAATGTTTTCCGCCGGATTTTGAGTTCAAGTGAGTGTGCTACTGAAGCGTCTTTTAAAATTAGCTGGTTGTTAGCGAAGAAACAAAAATCGTATCGGGATGGTGAAACGGTTAAACTTTGTTTTCAAGAATGTGCTGATTCATTATTTTCTGAGTTTAAAAACAAGGAAGAAATAAAGAAACAAATATCTTATCTTCAGCTTTCCCACCAGACTGGCAAAGAGTGTTGAAAGTATGTCCGGGAATATATTGGAGCAGTTGCTTACGGATTTAAAAAACGCTTCTGGTTTCAGTCTGGCATTGGATGAATCATGTGATATCACTGACACGGTCCAACTTATAGTTTGGGTTAGGTTTGACAAGGGGCAGACCTTTAAAGAAGAATTACTGACACTAATTCCATTAAAAAATACAACCCGTGATGAGGATGTATATAAAGCACTGAAGGATTTTCTATTAAACAACAATATCGATTTGAGGAAGCTGATTTCTGTTACAACGGATGGTGCTCCAGCAATGATAGGAAGGAAAGTTGGACTCGTTGGTTTGCTGAAGGCTGACAATGATTTTCCAGACATTCAATCTTATCATTGTATAATTCACCAGCAATCTCTTTCCTCAAAGTTGAAGGATGACAAATTGCAAAATGTTATGGATGTTGTGGTGAAAAGTGTTAATTTTATTCGAGCTAATCCATTAAATCACAGGCAGTTTAAGACTTTGTTAGAAAAGTATGATAACAATTTTGGGGATTTTATTCTTCATACTGATGTTCGTTGGCTGAGCAAAGGAAAGGTTCTGTCACGATTTTGGAACCTAATTGACGAAGTAAAACTGTTTCTCATGTCTAAAAAAAGGGAAGATTTGTTAAATTATATAGAACTACCAGATTTTTTGGTAAAATTAGCATTTCTAACCGACATCACGGATCACCTGAATAAATTAAATTTAAAATTGCAAGGACGTTTTCAAATCTTACCAACGCTAATGAGAGAAATCAGTATTTTTTAATCCAAGCTCGATTTTTTCATCACCCAAATAAATCAGTCAAATTTTACTCACTTCCCAGCTCTTGCCAAGGCTGCTCAACAACTTCCAGAGCTTGTCACAAATGAGCGATTCTATCTTTTATTAGAAAAGTTAAAGCTGGATTTCACAGATCGATTTAAAGATATTCGAAATCTTACACCTGTTTTGCTTTTTGTAGAAAATCCTTTTACTAGTGATGTCTCTAATATAGCCTCGAAAATGACGATATTAGGAGCAGACGAAGGTGCAGTGCAGCTTGAAATCATCGAGATTCAGCATAGCACGCCGCGTCGTGATAAACATACGAATTCGTCGCCAACTGAATTCTGGATGACGTTTGTTTCTGCAGACGAATTTCCGCAGCTATCGAAATGTTGTAGAAAAATATTAACCATGTTTGGTAGTACCTACGTCTGTGAAGCTGGATTCTCCATCATGAATAATATAAAATCTAAAAAACGAAACGCTTTGACTGATGAGCATTTGGAAAACTTAATAAGAGCAGAAGTTACAGAATACGAACCGCAAATTAAGAAAATTGCAAATACAGTTCAAAGCCAAATATCACATTAGAGATGTGTTACAGTTTTTATTCATGTTATTTTTCGTATTGATGAGGAGACAAATTTACATAAGGTAGGAAGTATTTATCCATTTAATATTTTCTTAAGACGTTAATTGATTGCGGCCCCCGGCCTAATAAGGAAAAAAAATGTGGCCCGCGGGGTCAAAAAGGTTGGACAGCACTGGGCTAACCTGTCCCCAAAAACGAGCGGTCTTAACAACCTTAATATAAATTATATGTTACATTATGAGGATAAAGAAAACATAAACTGAATGTAGAAAGAACAGATCTTCAATCAACATTAAATGATATAAAGGTGTACAGAAAAAATATATTTTGCGAGTATGTAAATTTATAAATCCTAAAAGAAAAACACAAGGTTGTACTGTATCTGTCTAAACTTAATACAACCAAAAATTATATAATTTTTTTAATTAGATTTTTATGTCACTTATTTTTATAATTTGATGATTTTGTAATGTACCTTAATTATAAATTAAACTTCATCTGTTTTACTAAAGCTAAATAACCTTGACTAATTAATCAATCTATGCCCCTTGATTTCAAATACTATTATATTTAATTCTATTTTACAGGTCATAAATGGCTTCAATTTTTCAATTATGAATTTTTACATCACCCCCAGTTTTATCTGGTATTCTGTAAAGCTTCCCCAAACCTTGTGTCGATTCACTTAATAAAATCACAAGCTGTTATCAACTAGGTTCCAAAATATATCAAATTTTAGCAACCTTTTGGTCTGACCTGTCCAAATATATATGAAAATGAAGTTCAAGGTAAGATACCATCATGGTACAGTCGAAACCGGTTAAGTCGACGGCGTTGGGTTATGAAAAATGGCGTCGAGATAACCGATGATCGAGTTAAAACGAAAACCAATATGGCGGCAAAATATTAACATGTGCTTGAAATTTCTTTATGTACGTGATTAATTAGTTAGCGTTAATTAGTGATGGGACGATTAATCGGAATCGTATCGGAACCCTAATATTTCATCGCTCTTTCCTAAGGTTGTAATGACCGTTCGTTTTTAAGGACCGTTTAAAATTTAAATATAACCATGGTTCCCACTCAGGAAAACGGGAAAAAGTCGGGAATTCTTTAAAAAAAATTCTCGGCCTTGAAAGTCGGGAAAAGTTATATGACTAATCGGGAATTTATATATATATATATATATATATTTATGCCGAAGTAAAGGACTTTGATTACGTCTCTGTCATGTTTCGATTCCATTTAAATTAAAAATAAGTTACCAGTTTACAATTGTCTGCGCATGCGTTAAAAGGTCAAAGTTTACGCCTCGCCTAGTCCCATTCGCAGCCGCTAGCATTTGCAATGCCAGTCGAATCAGCGAATTAAAAAAAATAAACATATCAATATGGTAATTTTAAGTTTAATGCTTTTGACGTGCAGGATATCTGTTACCATCAGAACGCTCTCGAATTTCCTTAGTCTTGTAATAATATAAATCAAACTATTGCGGCCTTGACCGTTGATCACAGCACGCTGTGGGCTGTGTGTTAGAGTTACACCTCGGCCGGCAAAGAGTCTAAGCGAATTTTTTAAAAAATCATTCCTTATCAGAATTCGAACTACAAAAGTGATGACGTGTATATTAATAATATTATATACATGTACTGGAATATTAAGAAAATGATTTGATTTCATCGGCACGCGCGTGTTAGTGTTACAGTCACGTATCTTACTGGTTACAATGAACAAACTTTAACAAAGCAACAACAAACTTTTAAAAGAATAATAATTTTTTTATTTAATTATATAAAAACCACCGTCGATTCTCGATACAAACCTTTATTTTCATTTCTAAAGATATTCGTTTATCTTAAAAAATAAAATGATCAATGCACCAGACAATGAATTAAGTTTAATAATAATATAACATGCACTGCGAAAAAACGCCGATTTACGGGCACCTCCGGTGAATACATCTAATTCACACATGGATCGAAAGTGAAAGAAGATAATAACATCCGGTAATTTTTATTGAAATCTCGTAGAATCACACAATAGCCGGAAGTCTCGAAGATGATGCGAGATGTCAACACTATTTTGAACTAAAAATGCATTGCTAGGCCAACCGACGAAGATCGAGCTAACCAAGTTAAGTTGCAAATTTGGCCCTCTTTAGTGCTCGAGGTATTAGGTTTCGGCGACTTAGAAAAATCGAATTAGCCGATGAAAAAATTCAAAGACAAAGAGAGAATTTGGCGGTTCCAATAAAAAACGTCGAGTTAGTGGGGTGGTCGAGCTAACCGAGCTCGAGGTAAGTGGGTTCGACTGTACTTTCAAATACATTCTCTAACGCTGATATTAAATGTAATGTTTCTTAAATGTTTAAAACCATTATTTATTTAGGTGCCAATACCATTAAAAATATAAAGGGTGATATACACCAGCTGTAAAGTGAAATGCTGTCAGGAGATGACAGTGCCAGTCAGAGAATTTACCTGCTGATTTATCCACTGCTTCAGCTTGTGAGCTGTGGAAAGCTGCCAGAGCAATAATTTCACGCTTATGATTGCAAAGATTCCCCAAATCTTCAAAACTTGAATTGGAATTCCAGGGCTGATTCCCAACCTCCGGGTCAAAGCTAAAGAACGTATCTACTTGCAACGGACACTCCAGTCCGCACTTACAGGTTGTATCACTCAATAAATATCTGCATATCTGGTCCAACGATTGCAAGACAACACCACTGGGACTGAAAAAAATAAAAATAATTAAGACACATAAACAAGAAAGGCACTTAAGATAATCATGTGCAATCATAAATTTATTTTTCAATTTACACATTTAAATTCAGCGATAAGAATACAGCTTTTGAAGTTGTGCCAACTTTTAATATAAAGCTACACAAAATGTCCCAAAAACTACAACTGAAATGAAAATGTACGCAAAAATAAGTAGCATTAAGTATTACTTATTACCTAAATGTCCCTTTCATTGCTAGCACATTTTACTATGAAGAAATCATTCACACAGCATGTTTTAAAAATGAAATTAGCTTGATTTAAATCTAATTTTCTTGGATTTTATAGTTTTTTTTGACTTGTTAAATAAAATTTGTAAAAATATCTCAGATGTCGACTATAATAATTCTTCTGTTCTCAAGATACAGTTATACACATTCCTGTATTTAAATTAAAAAAGTAATATACCAACAAGACACTTATCAACTTATCAAGTTCTATTCACTTTAAACAATATTTTGCTTGTTGTGATACTACACACTGTTAATGTAATAAATTTATTGGAAATTTCCAATTGGTGTAAAATAATAAATAATCATGAATCAAAATATATAATTCTCTAATTAAGAGTCAGTCAGTAAAAGTCATTCTAGTGTAAAAAAAAAGATGGTGAAAAACGTTTTCTTTTGTTCAAGAAACATAAATATTGATGAAATAGCTATTCAGCATAATAAAGGACATTAAATATTAGCTCAGGGGCGTGAAAATACTGTGCTGAGTTTGAGAGTTTTTAGCCCCAGTTAGTAATTATCATTCTTATAAAAATCAAATAAATTACTTCAAAGCATGTTTTGCCACGTAACTTAAGCGATGGCACTTCATGCATTGCTGCTGCAATTGAATAAGGGGGTGGGGGGATATATATTGCTAATTTTGTTTGGTGGCTTTTTTTCTTACAATAAAACGTATCTTCAATTTTCACTAATTTTGATTATTTTATAGAACATATTAAATTAAGCATTAAGCCATGTTGTAGAGATCGATTTTAAAATAAGCTTCCTGTCTGCTCAGTGATGAATTTATCGCATTTTTTTAAAGTGAGACTTGTGCTAAAAAAAATTCCCAAAATACAGTAAAAAACCATACAAAATCTTCCTCAAATTTATGAATATTCATATATTCAAAATCAAAATTTAATTTAACACAAAAGAAGGCTATTTTTCTTTCAGAATGCAAAATGTTATTATGTATACATTAGATATCAAATGAAGACCTCAAGGGAAGAAACGGCTATGTGACATTTTTAAAACTTTTTAGTTATCCCCTATATCTGATAGGGGATCAAAAACAGAATGCTCTGAAAGAGGTTTTATGAAAAAATTATGTATCTGACCCTATTAAAAATTCAAATCTATTTCGTTAATTTATAAGAAATCTGTACAATTTTGAACTTTAAAACTTGAATAGCTCGAAACTACAAAAATGTGACACAGCCGTTTCTTCCCTTTAGCTCTTCAAATGTTTACCTTAAATATTCAATAATTCCATTCTCCAACTTCCTTTGCCAACTGTATGGGACTTTGACTTTTCTCCCATTGGCAGCACCAGACCCTGATACAAACTGCTTCTGTGCAGGACTACATGATCGGTTACAGTGTTCTGACAAAACATTGCTAGAGCTGCTCAGCAATACTCCTGAATGAACTGATGCCATACTAGTGCTCTCCCTGGAGCATGGAGTTGTTGACGTAACAGACGTTGTTGTTAAGGCCACAGAGTGGTAACTGGACGCCACTGTTGTGGTCACTGTTGTGGTACAAGTTGAAGCTATGGATAAAGCAGGTGTGGGAACTGTTGCAATAAGAGAGCCAGCTGGCAGTGTTTCTCTCATAGTCTGAGAGGATGATGTTACAGATGATGCTAGATATTGTGCTGCTGATGGTGATGGGGTTATTGCCATAGTTCTGCCAGAAGAGTAATCATTCACCTTGGGAAACTGTGAAGATACTGGGGAAAATAACGAGTCTGTGCTACTTGGTGGTGTAAAGGTGTAAGGGGGAGATGAAAAGTTGGAGCTTTCAGAAGAAGACCTCTCTAAAGAACTACCAGTTGAAGAAGTGTGAAAAAGAGGTTTGGGTATGTACTGAGTTCTTTGGTTTTGCACAGCTTGCCACTGTCGCTGATGAGAACAGTTTTCTTGTAAGACAGCTGAAGTTAAATTACTATTAATTTTTACAGTTTTTCCTTTACCAACAGAATTTGATGATGCTACATCAGGGTTGAAAGACATATCAGATTTCCCCAGGAACTGATTAGGAGGGAATGTTTCACAATGAGTAAGCGAATCCAGAGTAACTGTAACTTTTGGAGGCCCTGAAATTGTATAGGTAACGGCAGTAGTAGATTTATGCTCCACGCAAGGGGATGATATAGACTGGGAGTTTTGTAAAGGCTGAGCTGAATATAATGAAGTGTGTATCCCTTTCTCAGCATTTATATTTCCTCTATCAGGTTCCTTATCCCCACAGTTAGAAGACATTAAACTGACTTGGGAAGGTGAGAAGCAGTGAAATTGTGAGGGAAGATGCTGAACTGATTGTATTGACACGGGCACAGTAATCTGCTGTGGTTTCTGTTGAGGTGCCTGATGCTGCATCTTTATCATCTGGATACCCGGCAGAGCTTGGAAGCTGGATGCAGTAAACTGCTGAGTCTGGATCTGCTGTTGGTGGATGGGATTCTGAAACTGCTGTGGCTGCTGATACTGGTTGATATGTTGATGATGCTGAACCACACCCAGCTGCTTCTGGTGGAACTGTGACCACAGGTGGTTAAAAGACGGCAGTGAGCTCTGGTTGATGGCCTGGCACTGATCGTTGCTGGCAGTGTTGATGTTCTGAGGCTGCAGCCAGCCAGTGAAGTGTTTGTTGTAGGTGAACATATTCCCCTGACCTGTGACGGCAAGGTTCTGATGCTGCTGGGTCTCCAGGTTCTGCTCTATGAAGTTGGAGCCTCCCACCATGTCCACACCAACGATTGCCTGCTGCATGCCCAGACTGCCGCCCTCCTGCTGCTGCATCATTCTGTTATCAGGGTTGGTGATGATTTTTAAACTATTTTTCGGGTGTGAGTAGATCATCCCATCAAGCCCGTTTACTACGTGGATGGAATGCCCATCCATTCCACCAAGTGGCATTCCTTGCTTGATGAATGGCTGGGAGACCATGCTATGTTGGCTGATTCTCTGCTGCATCCCACCCGACAGTCCCATCTGATGTGCTTCTTTTTGTTGAAAAATTGAGTTGCCTCCCCCAGCAAACTGAAACTGGTAGACGTTTGATGTAGGTATGGCATGGTTGTATTGCTGCTGGAAAATGTGCTGCTGCTGTTGCTGAAATTGGTGTTGCTGCAACTGATGTTGTTGCAGGTGATGCTGTTGCTGTTGTATATGAAGCTGAGGGGCGGGAGCCAACCCATGACTGAATGCATATTGTTGAGTGTCATAGTTCATTGTTACCTGCTGGCACAATAGGTCAAGGACATGTGGGAAATCTACCTAAGTTGGAGGCAACATTAAGAAAAGTCTGTCTGGCTCCTTTATAAGGAAGCAAATGCTAAAGGCAGTCAAACTCTTCAAAGTTGCCATTGTCACAAAGTATTAGCACTTGAATATTTTTGTTGCTTCAAATCATCCTTATCTTAGCACTTTCCAATGTGTCTTGTATTTTGGACATCATACTCTAAGAAATAAATATAAAATTTAATAATAATCATATAATTCATGGTAAAAATGGAATTGATTTATTTATTTTCAATGAAGTGCATTTAAATAAGTGCCAGAATAAAAAAATAATAATTTTGTTCAATATTTTACTGTAATTAAAATGTTAAATAATTATATGCTGGTCATAAATCTTTAATAACTGTGATTACATTTTTTCTTCCCAGTTGAATATAAGTAAATTTAAACTTAGATGACTAAGATATTTATACAGAGCAGAAGTTGTTGAAGAATATTATTGCAAACATAATTTTGAATTTTGAGGTTTAAGTTTCATTTAAGTTTCTCTCTTCAAATTAGCTTACCTGAATGGCATGCCCAATTGAATATCCTTAATTTATAGGTATTTGTTATTCAGCGTAAAGATATCACAGCCAAAGATAAACCTTGAGAAGAAATCAAACAAAACATAAATTTAAAATCACGTTGTTATAGCTTTTTTAAAAGAAAATAAATAAGTAGTTTAAGTTTAAATGAAGCTAATTCCAGGGATAGAATTGTAAAAGGCGAGTCAAAGTTTGTACTCCTTAAGAAAATATAGAAGTAAAAAACAAACAAGAGCCTTTTTTAACACTTTTGTTATAATAAAACTTTAAGAAAAACAGCAAGCATTACAGAGTGCAGCAAGCATTACAGAGTGCAGACCATCGTAAAAGCTTGCATTATGAAGATCCTGAACTGGAATGGCCAAAACATAATCACATCTAAGAATTAATGGGAAGAACCTAGATATCAAAAGTGAAAAATGGAGAAGGATAACTCTTTGTAAATCCCTACATAACACCACCTGAAATACATGTACCTAAAATCGAATCCACAGGGGACAGGGGAAATACAAAGACCCAATAATAGATCATATAGAAAGCTAGAGCACATGAAGTAAGGGTAACAACTAACAACTGGCAGCAAACAGCAAAAGAAAAAAAAACGATTTAAATGGAAATTCTTCAAACGAGGAGGAATATAGGGGGCAACAAAATTACCTTTAATAGCATTTCAGTCATGAAAATGGAAAATAAGTTTCATATTAGAAAATGGGTTGTCAAAACTGATCATGTTCCTAGGCTCTGAACACTTCCAGCAATTACACTGCTAATTATTTAAATATTTGCTCAAATTTTTTATTGCATCATCATTTCCCTAATTAAATCTTGAGCAGTGTATAAATCTTTCAGTTTCAGATGAAACACAATTTTTCTGTTTCCACTGAAGTCCATTTTAAACTATAACCAAAACCAGCAAAATTCACATTTGATCAGACTCGACAACCCTAAAAATTAATCTTTTCCCCCTCAGCACTTATTCTCTACCTATACTTTAATTCCTATACCATTTTCCACACTTGACCTCTCTTACTTCAGCTTTGCACTGACCCTTTACAACCTAAACTTTTACTTTTAAAATGTTTTTCTTTACTATCTTTTCTCTCTAATCCATTAATCTAAAAACATTTTCTTGAGCAGCTACAACATTATTTTTTAATTACTCTTGCAAGTATTGTATTGTAGTATTGTTCTGCTAAAGACTAATACTACAATACTTAACAGAATAAAAGATGTCTGCGATGATCTCTTGAGAGAAGAAAAAGCTGGGTTCAGAAAAGGAAGATCATGCATTGACCAAATAGCAACACCCCGGATAATTATAGAACAATCTATTGAATGGCAATCTCCACTCTATGCCACATTTGTGGACTTTGAAAAGGCCTTTGATAGAATAAATAGAGAAACTATATGGTCAATAATGAGGCACTATGGAATACCAAACAAAATAACTAACATCATCCGAAATCTGCACGAAGACTTCACCTGCCAAGTAGTACATAATGGTAGACTAACAGATGAATTCCATGTCACAACTGGAGTCAAACAAGGATGCCTCCTTTCACCACTTCTGTTCCTTCTTGTGTTAGACTGGGTCACAAAAGAAGCTTATGCAAGCTCAGGAAAAGGAATCCAGTGGAACCTAATGCAAAAACTAGAAGATTTGGAGTTTGCGGATGACTTGGCCATTCTGTCCCACAGACTTCAAGACAAAATCACAGCCTTGAGCGAGACTGGGAAAAGAGTAGGACTCAATATAAACATTCAAAAAACAAAATTTTTGAAAATAAACTTCCTACAAGATGGAGTCATCCAAGAAGAAAACCGTAACCTTGAGCAAGTAAACAACTTTGTATACCTTGGGAGTGTGGTCAGTGTATCAGGGGGAACAGATGAGGACATCGAACGAAGAATAAATTTGGCGCGACAGGCTTTTGCCAATCTGAAACAGGTCTGGAGATCTACACGCATCTCTGTCAAAACAAAAGTAAGGATCTTTAACACTAATGTTAAAACGGTCCTACTTTATGGATCCGAAACATGGCGGACAACAGAGACAACAAAAAATAGACTCCAGACCTTTGTTAACAGATGCCTCAGAAATATTCTGAAAATAAAATGGTTCGATAAGGTCGAAAACTCCAAGCTGTGGGAGAGGTGTGGACAAAGAACAGTAGAACAACAAATCATGGAAAGAAAGTGGAGATGGATTGGACACACCCTCAGGAAAGATAACAGCAGGGCTAGGCAGGCCTTAGATTGGAACCCCCAGGGCAAACAACAACGAGGAAGACCCAAGCGTACATGGAGACGGAGCATGTTGGACGAGGCTGGAAGGACTGGGAAGAGCTGGGAAGAACTGAAGCGTGTAGAGTGGCGAGCTTTGACAGAGGCCCTATGTTCCACAAGGAACTCAAAGGACAAATGATGATGATGACTCTTGCAAGCGGGATTTATCAAGATGAAATGTTTTTTGAAATGATCTATTTCCTCTAGTTTAAAGAGCTAATTCTGAAATTTACATTCCATGGGACAAAAAGCATCATCTGACAAGATATTAATACTAGGGCTGTTAACGATTAATTTAAATTTAATCGTTAACTTTTGAAAAATTAACGATTAATTAATCGTTAATTTCGATTAAAGTCAAAAATTAAAATTTATGATGTCATAAGTAACACATTAAACCTTCTTGTTGAAAATCTAAATAAGACTTGAATGACTCCTTTATATGTCATCTTTTAACCAACTACGCAAAAAGACAAGTGTGTTGACATTATTTGGTTCAAGTGATGAGGGGGTCTAATTGACAATATAACCAGCCGAGCTGAACAATCATTCACATGGAACTGAGGTAACTGGTATGCACAAAACGGTCTTGGCAATGAATGATGTTATCGGATATCGGTGTTCATTAAGTTTCCACCATTGCAGAGGGTTAATGGATTCAGGAACTTTCATCTCCATTTTGTTACGCAGTAATTCATCAAAAGAGCTGTCGTCATTTTCTGTCTGAGTGAGACTCCATTACTGCCATTAGCTTAATACGCTTTTCATTTGGTTTGATAAGTAGGAGAAGTGTTAGAACCATGGTAGGCAAACTTCATCAACATTTTGAACATTCCCGTCAGTCAATAGTTTAAAACCAAAATGTTCTGGTAATCGTCAGGGAATTTATTATTTATCAGCCACCATTTTTAAAAAAAAACTTTTTGACTTCCAATAATTTGTAAGTGATGGGTCGATTAATCGTTAAAAAATAATTTAATCGTTAAAACGATTGTAACGATTAATCGAGAAATTAATCGTTAATTTCCGCAGCCCTAATTAATACCTCATAAAATATGATTGCACCAAAGACTTATTTAGGCATATTGTTTACATTTCTTATGAAACAAATGACTGAAATATTATTTTGACTGCAATGTTTCTCTCATTAATGTCCACCCATTAAACGTTATTGTGATTTTAAGCTATGCCCTTTATAATAAAAAAAAATAGTTATAAAGACTTCAACATAATCGGGTGTATATAAAGTGCTATGTTTTTGAAGTCATGCAGGCAACCTTTTTAAAACAAATTCTAATACTAGTTGCAAGGATGGATTTCTAACATATGGGGAAATGGCTTAAAAGCATTTTGAATTTCAACTTTTTAAAAAATGGGAAGTTGGACATTGAATTAAAGTCGACATACAATTTCATTTTTAGGAATACGACAAAAGAATTGAAATTCAAAATAAATAAATAAAAAAGAATTGAGACCACTGCTCCACACAACATAAACTTCGACACATTATTGAACTTAATTTGCTTCTACACTACTCATTAGTCGCCATTTTTTGTTTACATCTGCACGTCTACATAAATTAATAAATTATAATAATACGCAGGAGAAGTATGTACGTTAAAAATATATAAATTATTATTAATTACATGTATTAATAATTAATTATTTTTTTTAATAAATTGAAGGAAAAATATATTTTCTTAAATTTTAATCAAATTTTTATCTATTAAAATTATTTTAATCGATTTTAATGGAAATTTTTTTTAACAATTAAAAGAGAAATTAATCTTAATTTCTGCAGCCCTATTTTTTTTATTAATAATAACAAAAACAATCTTAAATATAGATTTAGTGCTTTAGATTAATTATTATTTTCACAAACTACTTTAACTAAAACAATATTAGGGGTGTACCAAGTGTGATTTTTTGCAGAGTAGTTGCGGCCAAGCTTTACCGATACCGAGTACTTGAAGAAGTATGAATTTGTTAAAATTGTGTTACATTTTATGAATGGCCAAAATTATATTTTTAGGATTTGTAGTTTTAAAGTTATGAATTTTTTAATTGTGGTTTAATTTGTTCCAATCCTCTATGCATTTTACCTCCTAATTTTGTGACCTCAATTCCGCTGTTCAAGTCAAGCATATTCTTCTCTCATTTTAATTTTAATAATTATTTTATTTTCAGGATCAATGCTATAAATAAAATTATTATTTCTTTTCATGTATATTGTTTTTAAATATTCTTTATTACTAACTCATTTAACTTTGTATAAACAGTACAATTTATCTTTAAACGAAATTTCTGATTTGTTTACAAGTTCCAGATCACGGGTGACCCGTCAAAACGGCCCCGGTCAAAACGACCCCAGACAAATTGTTAACATTTTTCAACAAAAACTTTAATTATTTTTTTTCATTTTAAGCTTTTGTCAACTTTTTCACCCTTAAATAAAGTGGTAAAATTGTAAAATTATATCTTGTGATGTTATCATATTGTTTCTTGTCAACAAACAGCTGCGATTGGTACCATTTCGCATAAAGGCTATTAAACTCACTATTGTGATGTCATTATTATTGTTTATTACATGTACAGTAGAAGTCCGATAATCCGGCACGTTCGGGACCGGCTCGGTGCCGGACTACCGAAAATTTCGGTCTGTCGGACGGTGCCCCTTCTTTTTAGTGTAGGCTTTGCCGTAAAACAAATGTACTTTATTTTTTTAACTACATACATACATAAATCGTAATTATAATAACAATTAGGTTAATAATTAAACTACAAATACAGTATGCAAATACAATAAAGTTTATTTTACATTTCATATAATGTATGAACACGTACTGTAAAACATATTTCACTTAGATTTTAAAAAGTCACGAATGTCTTTTTGGTTTCTTGACTTTTGGCGTTTAGTATAAAATTTATTTCTAATGATATGGAAATCAATCATTTCTGAAGCACTGTAGCTAGTACTAGCCTCAGCAAAAGAGATAAACTTATTTAGTGATTCTGCAGCTTCTGCCCAGCTGATTTTTTCCTTTTCTTCCGTTTCGGCATCTGAGTCACTTTCTTCAAGATTTTGAGTAGGCTGAGGGTTTACTACACTGTTGATAATGTCCTCATCGGTTAGTTCTCACTTTGTTTATATACAGTTTCAAAAGTTACGTACGTCACTACAGATGTACTGTATTACAGTAGAGAGTACTGAGACCCAGTTTACTGCGATGTGAAAGGACACAAAACAAAAAACGCACACACAAAAATGGAGAAGACGCTTTGTGATTGATTAACTGTGCTGCACTGCACCTGTATTTGTTGTGACAGCTGAGACTAGCCAGCCGCTAATTGTTTCCCAACAATACAGAGGGCTTCCGGATGACCTCAAACTACCCCGAAAACTTCCGAATAGCTCTAGAGCGTTTTTATTTGCTTTAAAGACACACTTTTGGGGAAAACCAACATTTTTACAATTTTCCGGAGCGATGCCGGACTATCGGGCATTCCGGACAGTTGGATGCCGGACTAATGGACTTCTACTGTATTAGCAAAACCTGACACTGAATAGTTGAGTAAAAATACGAATTTAATATTTGATTGGACAATTTACTTTTAGTCTATCTATTAGTCGGGGTCGTTTTGTCAGGGCCGTTTTGTCGGTGAACCAGATCATGCCATTACCTATGACTCATGACAAAGCGACTGTCCTCTAAAAATGTACAAATAAAATTAGGAACTCCTTTTGAACCTTCAACTTTGACTCATAATTAATTCTAACCAATAGTTAAATTGCTTTTGCACACGGCCACCTTTTATTAATGAAACAATGAGAACAAAGCAATAGTAATAAGAGTCAAAATGAGGTTGAAGGATGAATGGTTGCCAATGACAACAAGTCTGCACACTGTACAATTTGTTATTCCATACGAAACAAAATGTTTTAGACATCTGCGAGTCTGCGTGCATTATTGCTATTAGAGCAATTAGGATATACTCTGCATCTGCATCACTTAATCAGTATTTCAGAGTATACGAAAATCGGCTTTTACCTAAACAATATCATAGCACATGGCACGCTGTATCGTGTCTGTACATATTAATACTAGAACTCTTTTGCTTCTTTCACTACTGGAATCTGGATCAATATATTAATTTGTCGAGATATTTATAAATCTAAATTGTACATATCTTTCTTCTAAGGTTGTTAAGACCGCTCGTTTTTGAGGACCGGTTAATCGTAAGACTGGTTAACCACCAGCCCATATTTTTACTATGTTTTGTGAAACAATAGAATGCATCAAATTAATCACTGAATTATAATAATGAATAAAAAATAATAAATATATTTATAACTTATAAAGTTAATATAAGAATAAAAAATGTCCTAGGTCAACTGGATTCATCAATTGACAAGTACTAAAAAGTAAGCATTAGAATTAGAATACTAGATGTAAGCCATATTTTCACAAGTTATATAATATATAAGCAAAATAATATTTAGAATAAATCTAGGCTTTTTGATTTTGCATATCATAACTCATATCTGAATTATCTGGTCCAAATTGATCATTGATGATATTATTATTATGATTTAAAATGAGACTTGCACTTGCACTTTTAAAATTAAAAATTAAGTTGAGCTAAAGGCTAACTGTAACACAATATGACAATATAATAGTAAATTTAAATGCCTTGAGCCTTGACTCAGTGAGATGTCTACAGTCAACAGTCTAGTTCAACACATAATTCATAGGATTTGATTAACAGTGTAATTGTAATCAGTTATCAGTGTAATGTAACACAGTAACAGTGTAACAGTAACCAGAACCAGTCTAGTCTAGACACTACACTACACTCTACAGATACAACACAACCAACATATAAATATAAATTTAATTTTAATAAATCATATATAATTTCACCTACTGTAGACCTTAGAGCAAAGTAGAGACAAGATACTCAACATCTTAACATATGACGTATACTTATAACTGGGTCTCAGGCTGTCACTCACACTCACAGTAGTCACAGTGTAAGTGTAAGTGTTGACCATTGATAATATTAATTATTCAATTATAATTATACTGTTTACTATTCTAATTCTATTATATTATATTATACTTGTATTTTTATTATTGTCGCAGTTCTCATATATTGCCTTAGCTGAGTAATAGCAGCTAGGTAAACAAAAATTTGCAATATAAATTACAGTTAGCTCATTCTTTTACCGTACGTGAGGAACTAAATATTTATATCAGGACGAGCTGCCATTTTTAATCACGGAATTTGGTAGTTAATAACAAGACAAGCCATATCGGCAGTAGCTGCAGTAAGAATTAACTTAATTTACTTACGTATAGCAGCTACGTTAAAAATGACATCAAACACCGAGGATCAATCTTGCGAGGGCAGTGTGAAATAAGGCATTGAGGAATTTCTCTGATATCCAGTCATGAATAGGTTCTCACAGATGTAGCCCAACCTTTAGTAACGTAATTTCAATTAAAATGATATAATAAAATTTTATCATTTTTTTTTCATATTTATCATGGCCGAATGTATTCTGGGCATGCGCATTGTCCCAGAATGCTTCAGTAGACCTGAGACCGGATTTCGTTCTCGCGAACAGTCAACACAGTTAGCCGAATCCGCTATTTAACTATAATAATGTAACAGTACATTCGTAAATGTCACTCACTCGTTGAATCTCGGGCGATTTGTATTATCAAACAAGAGGGAAATATTTTAGAAATCTAGAGCGACAGACATTTAAGGCTAAAATTGTAGCTAACTCTGAACAAAAATCACATCTAGTATTAAGACAAAATAACATTAGCCAAGAAAGATAACCACATATTAAAGGAAATCGTTTCCCAAATAACCCTCATTCAAATTATTATTTTTAATTTTTAGATAAAATTATTTCGCATTGGTTTATCTCCCCTCTTTGTTCTATCTCAAAGTGTCGTATCACATCCAAATAAAATCAAGTAACTAACACTAACGGCACTTTTTAAAGGCTAACCATTTACCTTTTGAAACTGCTTTAGGATTATGATATAAAGCTTGTTATTATATATATTGTTATCAATTTTGCAACGGATTTCTTAATATGAAATGGCTCTTACTTTGATTTTCAAAAAAATAATTAAACTAATCTGAAACTGCATACTTGTTTTAAAAATGTACTTGATAAGGATGTCCTTAAACTTAAACCATTTTTTTTTAAACCACGTTTAAAATACACACAGTCGTTTATTCAAGTCGTTTACTCCAATTAAGTAAACGACTTGAATAAACGACTGTGTGTATTTAAACGTGGTTTCAAAAATGGTTTAAGGACATCCTTATCAAGTACAATTTTAAAACAAGTATGCAGTTTCAGATTAGTTTAATTATTTTTGAAATAAAGAAGCCCGTATCGAAAGTAGTGCTTCTTTAAAGAAAAGAGTTACCTGACCTGTAAGAAGTAACATGTAGTCTTATTTAACCAAGGGGCCGTCCATAAAGGGGCCGTCCATAAATGACGTCACGCGATTTTTGACCCCCTCCCCCCTCGTCACGCGTCGTCACTAGGGTTGCCAGATGTCCGGTTTTTAACCGGGCTGTCCGGTATTATCGTTATTTGTCCAGTTAAAAAATTGAAGCAATACCGGACATGCATGTGTCCGGTATTTTCAATGTTCTTTAATTCAATACACTAGTAGGCTTTTTAAAGCGATCTTAAACTATTCTGATTATAGAATCGACCGTTTGACCTAATTACGCATCGAAATTTGCAATTCGGATTGTAATAAAAAACACACCCAATGTCTTTTATTATATAAATGAAGCACGTAAAGAATTAAACGTTAATCCATTCTGGCATTACAAAACAATTTTAAACGACCCACAGACTGATGAACGAAATGGATGTGCGTTGAATCTGTGAGAAGTGAACTCTGTGTGTGTTTTAATATACCGTATATCTGCAGATAATTTAAGGAGGCAATTTCTAAGAACAAGAAATTATTGAAAGCATCCGAGTATAGTGATAAATATAAAGTCAATTAGCGTTTTATTATTTCAAAATGCTGGATGATTATTGTGCAGCGTAGTGACAGTATTGTATTTAGTCAAAGTCTTCAAAAAGACAAAAATAGAAAGTTCAAACTTAAATAATAGTTAGGAGATGTTTAAAAGCCCCTAACATGAACAAAAAATGTATTGTTTATTGACATAATCTTGCTATTAGAGTCGCAGATTTGAAAAGCCTAATGGCCTAATGGACCGCTTTGCCAAGGCCGCCAGCGACTTCGGCCTAACCATCAGCCTCAAAAAGACTAACGTGATAGCCCAGGATGCTGATCCACCCAAAATCACCATCAATTGTTGCGAACTTGAGGCCAAGGAACACTTTACATACCTTGGCTCCAATATCACCAACAACCTGTCCCTTGATTCCGACCAAGACATAAGGTACGGCAAGGCCTCCACAACTCTGGCCAGGCTCTCAAAAAGAGTCTGGAACAGCAAAAAGTTGAACATCAGAACCAAAATTGCTGTGTACCGTGCATGTGTGCCAAGCACCTTCCTTTATATCTTATCTTATCTGTTTACAGACGCTCCTTCTATACAGAAGATTATTGCGTCCTACGCTTATCTATGGTTTGTGTTTAGTCCTGCATTTTTATTAGAGATTTAAATGTTGATAAAGTGTTGGTTTTCCTGGATTCTTCAGGCAACCCATTCCACGCCCGAATTCCGGACGGGAAGAAGGAAAACGTGTATGTGTTTGTTCTTGCATACGGAATAAGAAAGGTGTTTTTATCCTTATGTCTATCTGAGGGTTGTATTAAGTTATCTTTGTGTTGTATTTCTAAATTAGAATTAATTGCTTTATGTATGATTACTACTTTGCTTTTGGTTCTTCTATCCTCTAGTGTTTCAAGGTTTAATGATTTAACTAATGGTGTTATTCTTGTCAGTTTCGAATATTCTCCAGTAATGAATCTGGCAGCTCTTTTTTGAATTTGTTCTAGTTTATCAATGTTTTCTTTGGTGGATGGGTCCCATACAGAAGATGCATATTCTAGTACAGGTCTCACCAAAGTGAGGTAGCATTTTAGTTTTATATCTCTATTACATTTGTTAAAGTTTCTTTTTAAAAAGCCTTTCCACATGCGCTGTCTTCGCGCATCCTGGGAATCGCGTGACAGGACCATGTCACCATCAATTAGGTGCTACAACAGGCAAAAATACAAAGCATGACAACTGTACTCCGTCAGCGTCGGCTCAGATGGTTGGGACATGTGCGCAGATGGGAGGATGGCAGAATCGCAAATGACATCACCTATTCTGAGCTAGCCAAAGGAAAGAGTACTACAGGCCGGCCTCACCTCATTACAAAGATGTCTGCAAGAGAGACCTAAAAGCTATTGTCATCGACATAAATAATTGGGAGGAACTCGCTGGGGACAGATACAGATGGAGACAGGCGTTGACTGCCGGGCTAGACGCAGGAGAAAGAGACCTGCAACAGGTTGCAGACCGTAATTTGCCTTAAGAGGAAAATGAGATCAAATCAGCCAAAACACAAATACTACCTTTCAGTGTCAGAAGTGCATCAAAGGCTGCCATTCGCGAGTGGGCTTGTACAGCCACAGCAGAAGCTGCAAAGCCATGCGCGCAAATTCCACAGGAGCACAGAAAATTCCGTCGTCTTACGAGACATAAGGAAGCCAACAATCTTGCTATATTTTGATATTTGCAATACTGTAATTTTCTCCAGAAAACATGGCATAAGCAGACATATTACCAGACAGAAGAAAAACAATTTTATTATTTTATTATATTATTGCATTTATAATCATGCCATATTTTGAAAATATAATAAAGCAAGGATGTTTAATGAGATTCCGATCTTATTCTATATTTAATATAAGAATGTTGCAACGCATCACTTTTATCTTGATTTGATTTCACCGGGCTTCAGAAAACGAACTGTGTTAACATCCTTAGATTAAATTTTATTTAAATGCATACACATTAACTATTAATCATCACGGTTAACTTCTTTGTTTAGAAAAAAAAATTATTTAAAAATAACATTTTTAAAATGTATTTTTTTAAAAATCCCTCATTTGACTTACCGGCATCCCGTAAGAAAGAGGTCGGCGAACAGAGGTAAATAACCTCATCTGGGGCCAAAAAGGGAATTCTTGGGGGTAATGAAAACTCATTTTGGGACATCCACTACAATCCACTAGTCACTAGATATATTAAAATATGTCATGTGTACGTGTACGCTTGGAACATATGCCCATTATTGAACCGGTTCCTTCAAGAAAATACATTTTTTTTAAATTTGACAACTATGTAGATTTCTTACCTACGTACTATACAAAGGCACCTAAATCTACCCTACTTTCATTTATATTGACACGAGTGACAATAATCTTAATCCACATGACTTGTCTGTATCAAGTATCCTTTCTGTGATATTTAAAATTAATGCCTTAAAAACTGAGCTAAGAAGAAAAGTTGTTTTGTGGTCCTCTCGAATTGCGATGTCAAGAATTTGATGAATTCAATAAATTTAATGAATAGTTGACTAATTTTAAATGGGCTTATTTACCATTATATCTAGAACAGTGCTTCTCAAACTTTTTTTTTAGTATGGCGGACCGGCAGGAATTTTTTCCATTGCACCAGGGACCGGTGCACTATTTTCCCTGCACTAACAATTTTTTTCGGTCCTTTTTTGAGAACATCTGCGGACCGGCTGCGGATGGCCCACGGACCGGCACTGGCCCGCGGACCACCACTTTGAGAAGCACTGATCTAGAAGACTAGAATGGCCAGGGGCGTTTGACCAAAAACCAATCGAACAATTATATCAAACTTAAAACGTTTTTAATTCTATCAAATATATTCCCTCTCCCCTCCCCTCCCCTTTTAAAGAAAAAGGGATATTCCATGTCGTTTTGACTAAAAATATCTACACATAATCCTATTCAGATCATTTTTAGACACTTGTCATGCTTGTAAAACTCACCAGTAGCATTTTCGGGTGGGGGGGGGGCTAACGACGCTCCCCAAAATCACCGAGTCATGTGAGCAGGACCTAGAGTCTGGGGTTGGGGGGGGGGTAACGCACACATAAATTTGTATAAATTGTTACCCTGCGTCGTTCGATGTTGACATCAAAGCATTTGTGATGTCACCGTCGCTCCGCTTGGTTCTCTCACTACAGGAGTCGGCGAACTTTTTTTGCCCGTTACCCCAAAATATATAAGTTTCTGTGTGCGTTACCTCCCCCCCCCCAGACTCGAGGTCCTGATCACATGACTCGGGGATTTGGGGAGCGTC
This sequence comes from Ampullaceana balthica, assembly GCA_944989445.1. Taxonomy (NCBI): domain Eukaryota; kingdom Metazoa; phylum Mollusca; class Gastropoda; family Lymnaeidae; genus Ampullaceana; species Ampullaceana balthica. The sequence goes on from CALYLW010001761.1 coordinate 147,964, forward strand.
GTTAGGCGAAAATGCAACTGGTGAGTTTTACAAGCATGACAAGTGTCTAAAAATGATCTGAATAGGATTATGTATAGATATTTTAAGTCAAAACGACACGGACTATCCGTTTGGGGGGGGATCTATTTGATACAATTATAAACGTTTTAAGTTTTATTTAATTGTTCAATTGGTTTTTGGTCCAACGCCAAGAGTTCCATTTTTACCCCAAATGAGATAAGGGGCCATCCATAAAGTACGTCACGCTATTTTTGACCACTTTTAACCCCCCTCCCCCCTGTCACAACCTGTCACACATCTCGGACAAAGTGCGTCACACTTTCGAACAAAAATGTTGTTTTTTATTAACAAAATAATCAAAATTTAATATAAAACAGCGTACGTCACACATGGCCGGACCCCCCCCTCCCCCCTGTCACATACTGTCACACTTTCTTACACCCCCTCCCCCCCTCTGGAGCGTGACGTACTTTATGGACGGCCCCTAATTTACCGCTGTTCACAGACCCCTCGGTTAAACCGCACGATTTCGGTAGCCATGTATTTTTCATTAGTTTATAAATTCCACATTTTCTCACTTATAGATGTCTCTTTTGCCTTCTAAATTATAAATCTTAAATTTATACACCAAACACCCGCCCCACGTTTTTAGTCATATTAATCGAAGTACTTGAACTTGTAAGTTTTAAATTATTTTCTTCTTTTTAGTCCACTTATAAAAACGTGGTTTTTTAAAAAATCCTTTTTTACCTCTATTTATTTGATATTTTATTAATGTCATAGTATTTTCCAGTCTTCAACTTGCAGTATTACTATATTTTGCGACGCACAAGATGACACCCTACTTTCCTGCACAAATGTGGGGTTCGTACAGTATTCGCCATATTTCTCTTCCAGCGCATGGCCGTACGCAGGGGGGGGGGTGTGTCGTACGTTCGAACGAACTCCCCTTTGCGAATGTGTGCCATTTTTGTAAAAAAATAGATCTTTACATTATTGAGAGATTTGGGGATCCCACTACAGAATATGAGGGGCCAGTGTTATGATCATGGCGCTGCATCTATGTCGGGCGCTGTCTCGGGAGTTCAAGCGCGTATTCTGCGAGAGGCCACTTTGGTATTATAGCCTACACACACTGAAGCAATCACGCTTTAAACCTAGTGAACCTGCATGTTTTTTTTAACAACAGCCCAAAGCGCGAAGCCTTGTTGAAAAACGTCTTACAAACAAGTCTTTGACAGTGCTACACGGAAGGCACTTAAAGATTTGTGCAAAGCAAGATGGGCTGAGCGCCACGAAGCATACAAACACTTCTATTAATCGTATGTTTATATTTTTCACACTCTTGAGATAATTTCACTGCCACGATGAAAACACAACTTCTAACAATTTGATCCAATTTTGACTACAAATGGTGATTGGGACACGGGCAGTAAGTCTCGAGCAACGTCACTTCTTCATTCCTTGCGTAACTTCACATTTATTGTGACGTTTGTTGAAACGTAGAAACTGTTATCTAGGCTGGAAGGAATGAAATTCGAACTTCAAAAAGAAGCGATTGACATCATTCAGGCTGTCACTTATCGAAAAGGTCAAGCAAGAGTTTAGAGACATTAAAACAAATGTAGGTTCTTATTTTCAAAACACTTATGGTGATATCATTATCATGGCGCAGTCTGTAGGAGCTGAAGCTTCAATGCCCAGAATTGCTAAACAGCAAATCTACCGAAGCAATGTGTGCGAAGAAACGCCAATGCAACATTATCTGCGGAACTTAATTAAACCATTTCTGGAGCACATCATTGCTGAACTAGATATGCGGTTCTCTTGCTTAACCAGGACATCTTCACAACTGTTTAGAAATTGTACGTATGAAGATCTGAAAGGTGATATGGATTTATATGAGCAAGATCTGCCTTCACTAGAAGTGCTGCCCGAAGAGTTTACCGGGTGGAAATTAAGGTTCAGCCAATGAGAAGAGTCAAAGCTACCCAAAAAATTGCACAGAAACTATAAAACATTGCAATGAATCGATGCATAGAAATATTTATTGCTTACTGAAAATCGCGTGTTTGATTCCTGTGACTTCCTTCGCGTGTGAGCAAAGGTTCAGTGCACTCCGACGTTTGCACAATTACACGAGATGTTCAATGGTGCAGGAAAGACTTACCGAGTTTTCATTGATGCACCACTACGCTTTCAATATCAACGAAAACAGTGTTTTACAGAATATATTTGTTAACAAAAACACAATAACAGCTAACATCGAAGATGTTCTAAAATAAACCTCATAGCATCCTGGTCTTCCGCCTTGTCAGTTCTGTACCATAATGTATTTAATTCAAATTCTTTAACGCTTGCGCCTACAGATTTGATTATTAATAAGAAAAGAAATGAATGATCAAGTACTTGCATTTTAAAATAAAATACTATTTTGGAAGCTTTTATTTTCAGTGTTAATTATTTATTGCATGAAAACCTATTTTCTGGTCACTGTATGCACTGGAAAAAATTATATTGTTTTTTTTATCTATCTTTTTTTTTGGAAAACGAGGCAAAAAAAAAGACGAGAAGTTTCATCTACGCCCTCAATAATTTATAATTCATAGGTACATAATTATTGATTAAACATTCTCATCCAAAGTTGAAGTCATAGCACCATATATTGTAGTTGTAGGTACAGTCAAACACCTCATAACGAGATTAATTCGTTCCAGAGTCTTACTCGTTAAGCGAAACACTCGTTACAAAACAATCTTTCCCATACAAATCAATGTAAAATACGATAATTCGTTCCATGCTGAAAAAAATACTCATTTTTCAAAAAAAAATTATGAACATATATTCAAATGAAATTACTTATGAATTGTTAAAGAGTGAAACAACTAGAATACAACTTAGATTTGAAACAAAAAACGTAAACAAAAATATGAATTTATGAATAATAATTATAGCGTTTTAACTAGAAAACTGTTAAAGACATTTGTTTTTGCAGACGCTTCAAAATTTGACGAAAATGTGATGTAACCTTTTCGTAGACATTCTTGACACTCCATTTGTAACATCCATCTCCTTAATTGTTCTTGAGAATAGTGCAGATCGTTGATGTTGGCCAATTGTAGTTGCGCGCTAGATTCTCAACCTTGTTCTCGCTTTTCAATGTTTTTTTCCTTTTATTATAAGTTATTTTTTTCCTCTCTTATGATTGTCTTCTTGTGTTTTTTTTCGAAGATAATTTATCAGTTTATTAAACTTTGCACATAAAAAATTACAAACACTGTCTTAATACAAAATATGTAAAATCGGTTCATCACACACGAAAACAACACGCTAACAGATCAAGTGCTTAACACAGAATAATACACGAGGGCGGAAGTGCCAGCTCGCTAATGAATTTCCAAGAAAAAGGGAGTTTCCCTTTCTGCGTCACTCGTTATGCGAATCTTCGCTCGTTAAGGGAGCAACTTTTTCCATAAAAATGTTGCACATTATGGGAAAATCTCGTTATGAGAGGTGCTCGTTATTAGAGGTTTGCCTTATCTTAACATCAAATGCCTTCGCGACAAGTTTGCGAACCCCCCTTTAAAAAGTCTGGGTACGGCCTTGCAGCGCATACCAAATAATTTTTAGAAAACATGAGATATGATATCAATGTGGTAATTTTAGATCAAATTCCATTGATGTGCATATACTTAGCAGGAAAACTGTCATTATAGGATCGAAATCAATTTGAGGAATCGTCCTGTGTCTATAAATTCTAGGTCTATCAACAATAAAATGATCCTTGTAATATCAATAGTCACATTCGCGAGCTTAATCGCGAAGGATAATCACATCAAATGGTTTTTGACATTACCGCTGCATTGTTCGTTAGCTGTCTTGCTATGCGTTGGCAACCAAACAAATTTTAAAAATTTTTTTTTATCCAAAACAAGCCGAATTCATACTTAATCTTTTAAGCTCATTTTGCTATAACGTCAGTACAGGAAAAATCACGTCAAAACAGGAAAAGAATGCACCTGGTGAAATGCATAAATAAAAATTTCTGCCGGTCGTCTAATACGACAAAAGTTTGAGATGCACTGGCTTACAATTTATTTAATGCCGTTTTACATAGCTTCACGCGTATTACGATATTACAATGTAGACATACACTAAATAAATACTTAAATTTAAAAAAAAGTGATTTGAAACATACTAATTTTCAAATGGAAAATAAGGTGGGTTTTTTTATAATTTTTTTTTAATATTTTTTATGGTCAAAGCTTTGTGACGTATTATTGGAGGGGGGGGGGCTGACTTTTTGTGACGACGCGTGACGAGAGGGAGGAGGGGCAAAAATCGATCAAAATTGCGTGACGTCATTTATGGACGGCCCCTAAAAATGATCTATCAAAATTTCAGAATGATCGAATTTACTGTTATTAAATTAATGAATTTTTAGAATATCTCTATTTATTTCAATGTAGTATGTTAATTTTTGTGCTAGAGCAGGGGTGGCCAGACCTGTAGTAAGTGAGAGCCATTTTAGTAATATTCCAAAATTTTGAGAGCCGCATCGACACATTATCGCTCACGTCTCCACCAATTTTCCCTTTAAGCTGCGCGGCTGCGCAGTTATCTGACAGACGCCGCGAAGCAGTTTAGAATTACCACGCAACAATTTTTTTAAAAAATATTGCAACCGAAATTAAACATAACGAACTTACACCGCCAATTGCGGCGTATCTTGAATATCTGTTGATTCATCAAGAGCCAAACTGAATGCTACACAGTTCTTTAAGGCGTTCCTCATTTTCCCTTCATTGTCAGCGTTAATGTCTGAAATACGTCTCTCAGTGGTATGGCTTGACATTGGGGAATTATTTGGATCTAATATTAAAATTACTTCTTTAAAATTTTTCTTCTTAAAGTCCACCTCAGAATAAAAATCGATAAAAATGCTCAAAATATGGCAACAAGTTGCAGGAAACGAAACTATAAAGAAGAAAATAGAAGCTTTCTACCAGAATGGAAAGAGGACTTTGCATTTATTGATGAAGATGGTAAACCAATTTGCCTCATCTGCCAAACACCGCTAGCAAATTACAAAGCTAGCGAGTTGAAGCGACACTATGAAAAAAAGACATCAAGAGTTTGCATTGAGGTATCCACTGCAGAGTGAATTGAGAAAAAGCAAGCTTGCTGAGTTAAAGTCTGGGAGGTGTCAGCAGCAGACACTACTATCTGCTTTTAGCAAAGAATGTGTCACTTGAACTGAGCCAAGTTATGTCATCGCTTGAAATATTGCTCGTTCTAAACTACCTTATTCTGATGGGGACTTTATTTTAAAAAATATCGAAGAAGTAATTTCAATATTAGATCCAAATAATTCCAGACTTCGGCGATTGATAACACAAATTCCAATGTCACGCCATACCACTGAGAGACGTATTTCAGACAGAAACGCTGATATTGAAGGAAAAATGAGAAAGGATTTAAAGAACTGTGTAGCATTCAGTTTGACTCTTGATTATTATTAAAACAATTGAAATATTCAAGTCATTAAATTCAAATAAAAAATAATTTTGAAAAATGAATCGTCTAAGGAATTTTTCATTGCAAGGGGTGACCAATGTTTCCTCTAAGATTTGCTGGTCTGTGTGCAAAGTAAAAAAACTCGTGTGCAAAGTTGCACGACATCCATTTTGTGTGCAATATTTTACAAAATTTTGCTGCGCTGCGTCGGTTACATATCTACGCAGCCGCGCAGCTTAAAAGGAACATTGGTGGGGACGTGAGCGATAATGTCTCAATGCGGCTCTCAAAATTTTTGAATATTAATAAAAATGGATCTCAGTTACTACAGGTCTGGCCACCCCTGTGCTGCTAGAGTGTCGCGGTAAGTATTATATTGAACAATCTTTCCTGTCGCGCTGTGCGGTGCGTATTATATTGACGATACTTTTTAAAAATATGTTCCCGATCGGTGCGCATTATATTAAACATGTTTTACGAGACATAACAAAAATTTAAGATTTTTTTATTTTCTTGCGCTGCGTATTACAATGAACATTCTTTCAATTATGTCTCGTATAGATCTAAAGGATTTATAGTCAAAAACTTTGTCTTTTACGGGTTTTTAAAATTTATATTTTTTATTTAGCAATGCTTTCTTTAGTGGATGGTTACCACATAGAAGATAAGTATTCTAGTAGATCTATAGGTCTCACCAAAGTAAGGCAACATTTTAGTTTTAATTTCTTATAACATTTTTAAAAGTTTCTCTTTATAAAGCCTAACGTTTAGTTGGATTTCAAAAATAATTTATTGACATGGGGATTCCATGATAATTTCTCATTTATTATTACTCCTCAGTATTTGAATTCAAGCGAGCCTGGTGTATTCATGCTTATTACGCTATATATGCTCAAAGTTATACTTAGGGTTGCCAGATGGCAGTCTCAAAAATACCGGACACTAGTGTCGACTGTCGATGGCACAAAAAGCCAAAATAGCAACATGAATAATTTGCGGTTTTGGGATCATTGAATAGGTTTAGTGAACTGTGTGAATTCAAAAAGTGCTGTAGTCTGTAAATGTCATTAATATTCATATGATCAAATCAAGATAAAAATGATGCGTTGCAACATTCGTATATTAAATATAGAATAAGATCGGAATCTCATTAAACATCCTTGCTTTATTATATTTTCAAAATATGGCATGATTATGAATGCAATATATAATAATAATAATATTGTTTTTCTTCTGTCTGGTAATATGTCTGCTTATGCCATGTTTTCTGGAGAAAATTACAGTATTGCAAATATCAAAATATAGCAAGATTGTTGGCTTCCTTATGTCTCGTAAGACGACGGAATTTTCTGTGCTCCTGTGGAATTTGCGCGCATGGCTTTGCAGCTTCTGCTGTGGCTGTACAAGCCCACTCGCGAATGGCAGCCTTTGCTGCACTTCTGACACTGAAAGGTAGTATTTGTGGTTGGCTGATTTGCTCTCCTTTTCCTCTTAAGGCGATTTACGTCTGCGACCTGTTGCAGGTTTCTTTCTCCTGCTTCTAGCCCGGCAGTCAACGCCTGTCTCCATCTGTACCTGTCCCCAGCGAGTTCCTCCCAACTATTTATGTCAATGCCAATAGCTTTGAGGTCTCTCTTGCAGACATCTTTGTAACGGAGGTGAGGCCGGCCTGTAGTCCTCTTTCCTTTGGCTAGCTCAGAATAGAGGATGTCCTTTGGGATTCTGCCATCCTCCAATCTGCGCACATGTCCCAACCATCTGAGCCGACGCTGGCGGAGAAGAGTTGTCATGCTTTGTATTTTTGCCTGTTGTAGCACCTCATTGTTGGTGACATGGTCCTGCCAGGCGATTCCCAGGATGCGCGGAGACAGCGCATGTGGAAAGCACTCAATCTCCTTTCTTGTCTGGAGTATAGGGTCCAGGATTCACTGGCATAAAGGAGGGTGCTTAGCACACATGCACGGTACACAGCAATTTTGGTTCTGATTGTCAGCTTTTTGTTGTTCCAGACTCTTTTTGTGAGCCTGGCCAGAGTTGTGGAGGCCTTGCCGATCCTTATATCTAGGTCGGAATCAAGGGACAGGTTGTTGGTGATATTGGAGCCAAGGTATGTAAAGTGTTCCACGGCCTCAAGTTGGCAACCATTGATGGTGATGTTGGGTGTATCAGCATCCTGGGCCATCACGTTAGTCTTTTTGAGGCTGATGGTTAGACGAAGTCGCTGGCGGTCTTGGCAAAGCGGTCCATTAGGCTTTTGCAAATCTGCGACTCTAATAGCAAGATTATGTCACTAAAAATACATTTTTGTTCATGTTAGGGGCTTTTAAACATCTCCTAACTATTATTTAAGTTCGAACTTTCTATTTTTGTCTTTTTGAAGACTTTGACTAAGTACAATACTGTCACTACACTGCACAATAATCATCAGCATTTTGAAATAATAAAAGGCTAATTGACTTTATATTTATCACTAGACTCAGCTGACTTCAATAATTTCTTGTTCTTAGAAATTGCCTCCTTAAATTCTGTGCAGGTATACGGTATATTAAAAAAACACACAGATTTCACTTCTCACAGATTCAACGCACATCCGATTACGTTCATCAGTCTGTGAGGCGTTTAAAATTGTTTTATAATGCCAGAAAGGATTAACATTTAATTCTTAACGTGCTTCATTTATATAATAAAAGACATTGGGTGTGTTTTTTTATTACAATCCGAATTGCAAATTTCGATACGTAATTAGGTCAAACGGTCGATTCTATAATCAGAATATTTTAAGATTGCTTTAAAAAAGCCTACTTGTGTATTGAATTAAAGAATAATACTAAGAAAATTGAAAATACCGGACACATGCATGTCCGGTATGGCTTCAATTTTTTAACTGGACAAATAACGATAATACCGGACAGTCCGGTTAAAAACCGGACATCTGGCAACCCTAGTTATACTGCATTTATAGGTGTTTTCATATTGCAAGTCAAGAAGTTTTCTTAATTGAATTTGGAGCATGGATCAATCAAATTTCAAGGACGCGGTAGAGCTGGCCAGGATGTTGGGGCACTGCTGTTGATGATGATGAATCAAAATCACTGTGACCCAAAAAAGAAAGCTGAAGACCATGATTTTAAACATCAACATTTCACTTGTCTTTTACCTTCCTCATCCTCGTCCTGATGTTCAAATAATATTCCCCCATCAAATTAATTTTTTCCATTTCCTCCGCTGTTAGGCAGGGAGGACAAACCCCCTCCTTTTGTTTTGCTTTTGGATGGGCAATGACCACTCATCGTGCCAAAAGCCAAATTTTCGATGTTTTTTTTAAAGTCGTGCAATTATTATTATTTTGTCTTCTTCAATGCGTCATTGATAATCGGTGTGTTTTGTAACACTTGTTATGTCCAATCTTTCAGTGAGCGTTTTCACAGTGATTATCTTCTCTCTAATTGCTTGTGGGTTCTTTTTAAATCCCTTATATTAACTTCACCACTTGTCTCTCGGTCTCTCTCTCTTTCTGTCTGTAGTGGTCCGCGGAAAAACAAAAGCAAATAAAAAAGACCCGTAAAAACAAATTTTTTCACTATAAATCCCTTATATATGAGACATAACTAAAAGTATTGATTATATTCAAACGCGACAAACATTTACAGACTGACACTGAGTGATATCCCCTGGCTTTAAAACCTGGGGAAGGGACGGGAGGGGGTGTCGACATCGACGGGTGGCGTCAACGCGTCAACTCAACTGGCACGTGAAAGAAAAACAATAATAAGCCGTGAATTTGAATTACATATGTTATATAGAGATGAACTAAAAATGCATTTATTTAATTACGAAACGTTCGATCGATATGAAATTTTGATACGATGCATTGTTAGGTGCCGCAGGTCATTTTTGACTTTGTTTTTCCACCTGACGACGAACGACAGAGACGGTGGTGAAGTTAATATAAGGGATTTAATTAAACAACCCCGTAAAAACAAAGTTTTTGACTATAAATCCCTTATATATGAGACAGAACTTAAAGTATTGATTATGTTTAAACGCGACAAACATTTACAGCCTGAAACTGAGTGAACTCATCCTAGTGTTAAACACGAGATGTGGTCAGCGATGGCTGGCGTAAAGTGAAGTGACCCGTAAAATGTAAACAATAGCAAACGCTACATATAGTTAATAGAGATAAACTAAAAATGCATTAATTTAACTGTACATTCGATCGATCTGAAATTTTGATAGGGTGCATTGTTAGGTGACACGAGTCTATGTGCAAAATTTCAGCTCGATAGCATCACGGGAAGTGTATCATTTTTACTTTTGTTTTTCCGCCCGCCGGTCTGCCCGACGACGAACGACAGAGAGAGAGAGAGAGAGAGAGAGAGAGACAGAGAGAGAGACAGAGAGAGAGACAGACAGAGAGAGAGACATAGAGAGACGGTGGTGAAGCTAATATAAGGGATTTTAAAATGACCCACTTCCCGTGATCCTATCGAGCTGAAATGCTTTACACAGACTTATTTTACCTAATAAGGAATTGTTTCAAAATTTCAGATCGATCGAATGTACCGTCATTAAATTAATGAATTTTTAGTTGATCTCTATGTACCATGTGTAGCCTCTGCTATAGTTGACCTCCACGGGTCACTGGAGTTTCACTCCAGCCCTCGTGTTGTAACAGGGGTCTGTCGCGCGGTGCGTGTTATATTGAACATAATCAATACTTTTAGTAGTGTCTCATATATAAAGGATTTATAGTACAAAAACTTTGTTTTTTTCCGGGTTTTTTTCCCCTTGTTTTTACTTTGAAGATCTGTAGTACTTGCAGTTTTATAGGATGCCCATAAATGACGTCACGCGATTGTAGTCAATTTTTCGTACACCTCCCCCCTCGTCACAAGTCGTGACAAAAAGTTAGACCCCCCTCCACGATAAATGACGTCACGAACCTAAAAAGGGGGGGGGGTCACACTTTTGTGACGATGCGTGACGATGCGTGACGAGGGGGAGTGAGGGGGCCGAAGAAATGTGATGTCACATCAAAAGGGTAACTTTAAATAAAACTTTCACTGAAATATTTGGTCGCTTACAATGTATTTAGTAAGTTTTTTTTATATTTTAAATCAGTGCTTCTCAATGTGCCGGTTGGTAGGCCATCAGACGCAGGTTGGCTTAAGCTATCAAGACACGAAAATTAAATCTAATTATAATCCTTAAGTTTGAGAACCCCCAAGATAACGTATGAAATTGTTACCCTGCGTCGTTTGATGTTGACATCAAAGCATTTGTGATGTAACCGCAGCTCCGTTTGGTTCTCTCACGGCAAGAGTCGGCGAACTTTTTTGCCCGTTACCCCATAATATACCAGTTTCTGTGTGCGTTACCCCCTCCCCAACCCCCAGACTCTAAGTCTTGCTCACATGACTCGGGGATTTGGGGGAGCGTTTTTACACCCCCCCCCCGAAAATGCAACTGGTGAGTTTTACAAGCATGACAAGTGTCTAAAAATGATCTGAATAGGATTATGTGTAGATATTTTAAGTCAAAACAACACGGAATATCTTTTTTCTTTAAAAAGGGGGGGATCTATTTGATAGAATTATAAACGTTTTAAGTTTGATATAATTGTTCGATTGGTTTTTGGTCAAATGCCCCTGGCCATTCTAGATATAGTGATAAATGAACCCTTTTAAAATTAGTCAAGTATTCATTAACTTTACTGAATGCATCAAATTCTTGACATCGCAATTCGAGAGGACCACAAAACAACTTTTCTTCTTAGCTCAGTTTTTAAGGCATTAATTTTAAATATCACAGAAATGATACTTGATACAGACAAGTCATGTGGATTAAGATTATTGTCACATAGGTCAATATAAATGAAAGTAGGGTGGATTTAGGTGTCTTCGTATAGTACGTAGGTAAGAAATCTACATAGTTGTAAAATTTTTAAAAATGCATTTTCTGGAAGGAACCGGTTCAATAATGGGCATATGTTCCAAGCGTACACGTACACATGACGTATTTTAATATATCTAGTTGATTGTAGTGGATGTTACATGTCCCAAATGAGTCTGCATTACCCCCAAGAATTCCCTTTTGACCCCAGATGAGGTTATTTACCCCTGTTCGACGACCCCTTTCTTACGGGATGCCCTTCAGTTAATTGAGGGATTTTTTAAAAAATACAATTTAAAAATATTATTTTTAAATATATATTTTTTTCTAAACAAAGAAGTTAACCGTGATGATCAATAGTCAATGTTTAATTTGTATGCATTAAAATAAAATATAATCTAATGACTTGAACTCAGTTCGTTTTCTAAAGGCCGGTTAAACGTTTTTTTAAAAAATGCTTCACGCGAGTTACGATATTACAATGTAGACCTTCACTAAATAAATATTTAAATGACAATAAAAGTGATTTGAAACATACTTATTTTCAAATAGAAAATAAGGTGTTTTTTGTTGTTGTTTTTTTTTGTTCAAAGCTTTGTGACGTATTTTTAGAGGGGGGGTCTAAGTTTTTGTGACGATGCGTGACGAGGGGGGAGGGGATAAAAAATCGCGTGACGTCATTTATGGACGGCCCCTATGACGTCACAAAGCCCACCCCCATAAAAGCGGTAATGTCTATTTGAAAATGAGCATGTTTAAAATAACTTTTTTGTCATTTAAGCATTTATTTAGTGTAGGCCTGCATTCTAATGTCGTAACAGGCGTTGAGCCATATAAAACACCCCCTTCCCTTTGTCACAAATGTGTGAGCCCCTCCCCCCTCCTATTTTTAGGTGCGTGACGTTATTTATAGAATGCCCCTTTGTTATACTTTTTTCTGGAGCATTTTGGTATTCATATAGCTTTCTTCCCAGCTATCCACTTCTTTTCATTTAGACCCAAACCAGCATTGCAATTAGAAATACAACAGAGTTGTTGATCTGTGTCGCATTTACTATTGTGGTAAGATTTCTTATGAAGTTTAGCTAATGAACGGAAAGCAATATTTGACATTCTTGGGGCCCCTAGGGACATTGGTAACTGGAGGGGACTCTTTGCAGGTATATCCTTTTACATAAATTAAAAAAAAAGCTTAAGCATTTTATCGCTGCCTGACATCATCATCATCATTTGTCCTTTGAGTTCCTTGTTGAACACAGGGGCTCTGTCAAAGCTCGCCAATCTACACGGTCCCTTGCCAGTCGCTTCAATTCTTCCCAGCTCTTCCCAGTCCTTCCAGCCTCGTCTAACATGCTCCGTCTCCATTTACGCTTGGGTCTTCTCGTTGTCGTTTGCCCTGGGGGTTCCAATCTAAGGCCTGCCGAGCTCTGTTGTTATCTTTCCTTGCCTGGCATACTTGTAAATTATTTTCAGTTGCGGTTGTTTACGGAATGCGCACAGTAATATTTAAAAAAAGTGATTTTGAATAATAGTGCACCCATCTTTCAATACAGCCATTTCAGAAAATTGCAGTCGATTCAGGGAACGACTACTGACCAGATCATGGATTTCAGACTAGTTATATGTTTCTGAGAAGTGAAACGAGTCCTAATTTAAGCCATGTGATCTTAAGCATTTTTTTTTCCATTGCCGCACCCGATCTGAAGTTTACATGTCCACAACATGGCGTCGTTTTTATGACGTGCTTCTCAAGCCCAAACCCCATCTTTAGATATAAGAAAATACTATAAATAACTTAATTTGAATAACCTGATTTTCTGAGTCTTCCCGAATTCCTTGACCCTGCCGTCCACACCTAGGGTTGCCAGGTGGCTGTCCAGTGGCGTAGCTAGGGGGTGGGTGGTGGGGGCGGTCCGCCCCGGGCGGCACTCATTTAGGGGTGGCATTTGTGGGCATTTGAAAAGTACAACCATTTCCAACAACCGCCCCTTTTCTTTTGAAGGGGGAAAACCAAGGTGAAACAAAAATATTCGTAATTTCGCGTCTTAATTAACGGATTCGCACAACATTTGTTTGATTACATAGTGGATATTATAACTAACGCAAAACTGTTCAAAAATTTTTAATCGCTCAAAAAACGTATCCATTTGTTTGGAAAACTTAGCGGTATTAGTCACAGATGACGCTTTTATAAGAAAACTACCACACACAAAAATCACCGCTGGGCCGAAAAATGTGTGCTATTAATATCGCCACGACAGTTTTTACGTGGAATTTCGACATTCACAGAATGATGCGCGAACAACACCTACCTACAAGGCATGGTGGTTTCAAATATTGTGTTTAACTTGCAAGTAGTAATTTATATTACCGTTTCAGTTTTCACTAAATTTTTGTAAGGTAAATTATTAACAATTAAATTTATTTTGTTTTCATTGCATTAAAGTAGCACAAATAATTGTGTTTTTCATTAAAATACGGTTATTTATTAAGCATGTTACGCCTATCCAATTAAGGTAATAGTAATGTGTAAATAATTTGAATTCGTCTATTTTTTTGAAAATTATTAAGATTTATGACAAGAATATGTAAATATTCAAAATTCTCTGTCAATCAACACCACAATAGGCATAATAATTTCGAAAAAGACATACTTTAAACTTTCAAGAGTCTTGGAAAAATTGACATCTGAAGAAGTAACTAGGAAAACGAGATCAGATGCTTGAATTTTACTCTATTCAATGCAATCTTTTTCTCTTCTATGTTATCTCAATTTATGGGAACCCGTCATTTTTTTAAATTAATGCAAAGCCATTGCATGGAACAAAGAGATGTGATAATACAAAATGCTGTTATATCAGCCAAACAATTTGTGAAGAGATGGAGATATCAACTGAACGCCTAGTTAGAAGGAGAAAAAATATGAGTAGGGAAAATTCAGAAGACGTGGTTCTATCTTTAGAACAAGAAGTACAACGAGAAATGTTTTTATCCATGGATGGAATTATAAAAGAAAAGAAAATAACGCTTTGATGAGTTGCATGTCCTTGCAAGAAAATATTCGTATATAATACCATGTAACCTACTAAATGAAACATTTGAAGATCAAATAAATTACTTTATTGACATTGACAGTTCAAAATGGAAAGAAAAAGGATCCAGGTTTTTATGACTGTACCTACACTACAAGAAGAGGCATTAGAAGAACGGGGGGGGGGAGAGGCACTCTTGATCTATAAAAATTTATTCAACAGCATAGATTGGAAAATTCTGTACCCAATATTGTAATTTTTCTATGAATTTTTTAAACTATTGCTATCAGTGTCACTAGTTGTGAAAGGACCTTCTCCAAACTGAAGTTGATAAAAAAAATTATCTTCGTTCCACAATGAGCGATTAAAGACAACAAAATCTTGAAATACTGTCCATAGAACATGATATAATAAAGAATTAAAATTTTTGATAGCATAATACAGGATTTTTCTATTAGGAAAGTTAGGAAAATAAATGTATAATTATGTTTACATACTAATGTACAGAGGCGTAACTGGGTTTTTGACGCCCTTTTTGGAGCTTTTGTTTAAATAAAAATTTAAAAAATAAGAGATTTAGCGGCTCCAATTGAACAGGCGCAGGCCGGCGCCCTTGGCAACTGCCCCAATGCCAAGCCGTTGTTACGCCACTGCTAATGTATACAATTTCTTTGTTTGTAAAGAAAAAATAATTTATTTATAAATACAAAATAAAGAATAGTAATTGGTAATGTTGTGGGGGGGGGGTATAAATTTGGAATATGTTTTGTCTGATGGGTGGGGGGGCGGGACCTGCGAGCTCAGTAACTTTCTTGTTTCCTTTTAAAAAAGTATATTGTATTTTATATAAAGTTGTATTTATAGGTATATAATCTTATGCGACCTCTTTTATTACTGCTTACATAAATATGGCATGCAATGGTAAACATGTTCCCCACCTTTAATTCGTTTCAATTACAATTATTTATTCATGTTTATTAATTAAAAAAAAACATAACGTAATCGACTAAGTGGCCGTCCATAAATGAAGCACGCTATTTTGGCTGATTTTTACTCCCCCCCCCCTCGTCACACGTCGTCACAAAAACTTTGACCCCTTCTTCAATAAGACGTAACAAAGCTTTGACCCCCCAATATTACCCCATAAAAGCTGTATTTTCTGTTTGAAAATGAGTATTTTCAAATTAAATTTTTGCCATTTAAGTATGTTTTAGTGTAGCGCTGCATTCTAATATCGTAACACGCGTTTTACATAAACGTCATTAAATAAAGTGTCAGTAATCAACTATTTAAGTGGAAATTAACTTAAAGTTGCACGACTTGATGCAACGTCACATTTCTTAAACACGTCGTCACACATCGTCACAAATGTGTGACCCCCCCCCCAGGTGCGTGACGTCATTTATGGACGGCCCCTAAAAAGGGCGGCAAATCGGAGACTGCCCCGGGCGGCAAAAGTTCTAGCTACGCCACTGTGGCTGTCTCAAAAATACCGGACACTAGTGTCGAATTTTGTCGATGTCACAATATTTAAATGTAAAATGTCCGGTATTGCTTCCATTTTTCCACTGGAAAAATAACGATAATGCCGGACAGTCCGGTACAAAACCGGACATCTGGCAACCCTATCCACACCCTATGGTGTGAGAAAAATTGGCCTGATGTAGACATTCAAAATTTAGTTGTTAAATAAAACACAATGTACAGGGCTACATTATTTTGGTGTCCATTCAAGTGTCAGCATCACATATAGTCTTGCTCAGAGCTTCACAAACTTTTAGGTAAGGCGGACTCCACAGGGACTCGAATCTCCGGCATTGCAGCCTAGCATATAAAATATATAGTTGTGCACCTGATGACTTCGTGCCCCGCGTTGGACATAGCCGGGAAGGTTAGGGGCCGTCCATAAAGTACGTCACGCTATTTTTGACCCCCCCCTCCCCACTGTCACAAATTTCGGGACAAAGTACGTCACACTTTCAAATTAAAAAAAAATTAACACCTAATTACAACATTTAATTTAATACTTAAAATACACTTCACTATTAAACTGTATTAAAATATAAAATTTCCACTTAAAAGTAGGGATGTACCGGATTCCAAATTTTGAAATCCGTCCGGAGCTGACTTTGGCCGGATTTATGAAGTGAAATCCGGCTGGAGCAGGAATCAGATTTGTTAAAATGGCCGGATTCCGGATTTGCCGGAGCCATTATGAATATATATATATATATATATATATATATATATATATATATATAAATCAGGAATCTACCGGCCAGGGGATTTATGAAGTGAAATCCTGCTGAAGCCGAAGCCGGATTTTTAAAAATAGCCGGATTCCGGATTTGCCGGAGCTGGAGCCGAAATCCCGTACACCCCCACTTAAAAGAACTATCAGATTATTAAAATTACTTTAGTAGTAGAATAGTTAATTGTCAACAGTTGTCACAGTTATTCAATAAAACAATAACTCAATCTAGATCGAATTTGAAAACAAAAATTGCCAAAATTAGACTTGACAATTATCATTTATCTGCTACCTTTTCATTTACAATGGGTGAGGTCAAGTTTTAGATAATCTTCCGATTGAGCATTCTATTGACACAGGATAAGAAGTAGATTGGCGAAACTTAAACTCAACCAGTGATTAAATAATAAAAAGGAAACAAAACAATTTGACTAAAAAAAGACTAGATTGACAAATTATGTGACCAACTCTTGTGCTATATTGAATCTGTTTATTATGGTCCTTTGAATTATGTTTCATTCAAAAATATTCACTGGACATCATCTTACAACGGTGAAGTGAAGTGTTCATCCAGTTACGACTGACATCATTCTTTCACCATCATCGTTTCCTGGAAGGATAATTGCAGACAGATCAACTCGTCCTCATCTAGCCACTCAACAGCCTCTGTATGTGCATTTTCTCTTCTGGCAATTACTGCCATGGGTTCTCTTTGCCTTCTAGAAGCGATTCTCAAAGTACGGATGCGTTTTATCTGAGTTGATTCTTCAATAGTTTGGGTGGGCACATTCTCCTGAGCCCGAGCTCTGTATTGTCCTGTATTTTTCTTCGACATTGTTTGTGAGGCAAAATATAAGTGACATACTTTGCAAAGTCGATCAAATAAGCTGGTAATCATATGGTTGTACTTTGAAAACTCCTGTTGATCTTGGCATGATGTTATCAAATTTTAGAGTTTGTGCTACAAACAAGGAAGGACATTTATGAGAATCTGCATCTGCTCTTTCTGAAGCTTTGAGTCCATCAATTGTTTGGTTGATTGGGATTGGAGGAGGGAAGAATCTTGAAGGTAAAACGTTGAAATATGAGCTTCGTGCTTTGTCGCAACATTTCATGTTCTGATATTTAACAATATGAGTGAAATTTTGGCTGGTGCGAAGATGATTGTCAAACCATCCATGATCCTTCGATATGAGTCCTGCTGCATCCAATTCAGATTTATGAAGAACACATTCAGGAAAAACGCATGTCATGCTATTTTGACATAAAACATTTAATTCTAATGTTTCACAAAATTTTTGAAAATTGTTTTTAAAGCTATTTAAATTTTACTAAAAAATATAAATAAATTAGAAAAAAATAATTTAAAAAATAAATGTGTGACATACACATGGCCCTCTCCCCCTGTCACAAAGTGTTACACTTTCTTAGACCCCCCTCGGAGCGTGACATACTTTATGGGCGGCCCCTTAGGGCTGCGATAGAGCCCTGTGCTCAATGTTGTATGGCACGCTCATGTATTAGCAAAACCTTTCACTTTAAGAGAGCAATCTCAAGCTTAAGGAATTTGAGATTAGATTAGGTAAGTGGGGCCGGTGAAAACTAATAAATATTGAACCAAGAACCCGTATTATTTTTACGGTGGAAACGATACCAATATTGTATTTTAACTGAATTCAACTGACCATAAATATCCATGCCGCAGGGACAGAAAAACGACAACGAAGTACTCACGAACAGTCTTATGTGTAACACTGGAATATTTGTAATTTTAAATGTCTTTTCTTGTTTTTGGTAACGTTGTTAATAAACTCCTATTCTTTTTTCTTTTTTTTAAAGTATTGCTTCTCAGATTTGCCAATTCTTGTGTGTTACTACCGTGTTACACTATTATAATGCTAATACACTTGCCTCTGCTCGGATATTTATTCTGTAAATATTATTCCGTTTTTATTCTGCTTGTGTAGCAGTTGGCACTGTGGTAGCTGTGTGTTTGGGGTACACTGGCCCATGGCGATGAGGAGATCCAAGTGCGGATTAAGATTGCACGGGGCCCCTGGCTGTAATTCAACCTGGGGCCCGTTCCAATCACTTTATTATACAATATAAAAAGGTGGAGGCCCTTAATTTAGCCTGAAATCATTGGGGGCCCCTGGCTTTAGCCCAATCAGCCCCCCCCCACCCTTAATCCGCCACAGATGAGATCAAGCTGGAGCCAGTGCTTTGAGTTTTGAGCGAGTGTCTCCATGACACTTTGTGGATGTCTTTGCATTTGAAGAAGTTATTAGTGATACACAGGTTATGAGTACTGAATAGATTGAGCAGTCGATGGCCACTGTCAATCTTTTGGCAATCCCGTGTGTACCATTAGTGGTAGACAGATTGATATTGATATGCAGAACATTTGAGAAGAACGTGTTAATCAGTGTTATATAACAACTGTAATTTTGGACTTTTAGCAAGCTCCCAATCTTTAATCATATTTTTAAAAAATTATCATTTCTGAGCACTAACAAGATGTTGGTCATTGACCAGAGCTGGAATAGTTTGATTTTTTTCTCCAGAAAGTTGAGGGTCATCAGCAATGTTCCCTTTAAGCTGCGCAGTCACCCAGATATCTGACCAATGCCATGCAGTTTAGAATTACAGAGCAGCAAATTTTGTTAAATATTACACAAAAACTGGATGATGTACGCACGACTTTTTTTTTACTTTGTTGTAAACGAACCAACGAACCATAGAGGTAACATTGGTCATCAGATGATTCAAAGAAATAATAAAGTTATATCTTCCATACATCCAGAAAAAGGCAAAAATATGCAAGAGTGAGGTCAACTAATAATTGATTAACAAACATTGCAATATTTAAAATATGTAAAGTATTTTATTCTTTAATCTTAAAGTATGCATATTAAAAACAGTAAGCATATTAAAAACAGCATGCATTGTCTTTAAAACAACATAAATAGGTTAATAGAAATAGAAAATTTTTTATAGTACAATTGTTGTAGTCATCAAAGTAAAGATATGACGACTTTGTCATGAACACCTTGAAGTAAAAGTTCACCATCATAACTAATGATCTTCTTTCTTTTAGCAGCTCGCAATGTTCCCACTAAAGCTTCAAATATATTAGCACATCGATCATCATTGAATAATGTTCCAAATGTCACTTCAGTTTTTCCTCCTGCACCTAATAAGTGGAAAAAAGAAATAAATTATATTTAAGTATTTTAGAGTTATTACTAAAGGTAATTGAAAAACATGGTTCACTGTGAAAAAAGGAGATAGCTTGGCTTATCAAGATCAAAATATTACTTGGTATTTAGTCAGGGCCGTCTGAACGCATAGGCTCGTTGGGAATTTGCCCAGGGGCCCACGAACATAGGGGCCCCATGGGAATATGTTCATTTATATATATATAATATTATTATGTATATTTATTTTTTATTCCGTCGGGGGAGGGGCCCAAAACTATTTCTTTGCCCGGGGGCCCAAACTGGTGTAAAGACGGCTCTGTATTTAGTAATTTGAATTTTTGGCAGATTCAGCTCACAAATGGAAAAAAATTATCTTTTTTAACTTGATCATTGTTATGTTAACTTAACAAAACACATATTTGCAAAAAAAAATGTCAAACATAATTTTTAGGTCTTCATTTTCAAATTTATATATGTTAACAAGTGTTCAATCAATAAATAAGGAAATGGAAGACTTGGTTAGAAGAAGTGGACGATTTCTATGCAGGATGTTGTCCACACAATGACTTGTTTAAATGGAATTAATGAAAGGAATTTTTTACATGAAAATACTTTAATTAAAATTTAATCTATATATATAATTCACCAAAGCGAGTACATGTATGTGCAAATAAGCATGACGAATGACCCTCGCTTGGGTCGACCAATCTCAATCAGTTTATCGTTTGCTAAGCGGTGGTGGTGGAGAGAGGGGCTACAATGGTTCTTGCGTTCAATTGTGTTGTTCCTTCACAGAATAACATGTATTTCGTAGTGTAGTGGTTTACACCTCTGCCTTACACGTGGAAGGTCCTGGGTTCAAGCCCCAGCGAAAACATTTAAAATTTTTTTAAAAATGTGTGTTTGTGTCCGTTCTTTTCCCCCTTTTTTGCGAACATGCTGACCCTCGCTAGGGTCGGCCAATCACAGTTTATGGTTGGCAAGCTAGGGTGGTGAAGGGTGGTGGGCAGGTAAATAACCTTAAGGCGAATGTCTCGAGACCAACAATGCGTCTGTGGTTCCTCCCCACTGACGTTCACTCGCGTTGTTTTGATTTCTTCGTGCTGTAGTTTGTGTCAGTTCTTTCCCCCCTTTCTTTGCACTATCCATCAGCAAGTCTGCGGCGTATGCTACGCCGCAGGGCGTATCTAGTGATTGTTCCCGTTTGAGTTCAAAATGCGGACCCTAAATTCTCTGCTGTCATTAAAATACAAAACAATCAAGCGCTGAGAAATATACAACATACAAATGCAAAATTAAGGAAAATTAAAAGTTATCAAGGAACGTGATCATCGAAATGGAATTCCTTCTATGCACGTCTGGTTAGAAATATACTTGGTTTTGTCACTTAGTGGCTGTTAATACTATTAATAATAATCCGGAAGTTGTCTCACAGCTCTCACCAGTGGCTCAATAGAAACTGCAACGTGCCGAGTAGCCACACCCCCGGGCACGGCTTCGACTGGCGTTACTAAACCTGGTGAGGGTAGCCGACGGGTCTCAAACCCACGGTGATACTAGATAAGTCTATCTATGCACGTGAAACTGGGATTCGGTGGACAGAGCGGAGGAACCACAAGTTGGTCAACGGATCAAAAAGGCGAATCTATCAGCAAAGCGTTTGTTGGAACGCTAGGTGGCATGACAATACACACAGTACATCAAGGCCATCCACTGCACCCTCTCCATCACCAGCCGTCTCGGACTTAGTCCTGCCGCAGGATAAGAAGGCCTCGGGCGAGAGAGTGAGATCGACGAATTGGCGCAACTCCTTCTCACATAAATCAAATCACCGCGCATGTACACTTTTGTCAACCATCCATACCAGCGTCATACAACCCTCGGATGACTATGAGTGGTCCTCGTCGTATCGACGGACGAACGAACAAAATCTAGTGAGTTAATAAATTTATTTAAATTATAAATTTTTTATAATTTACTAGCATAAATTTTGCTATCATTGGGACATAATAATTTATAGCATATTTGATCAACAGTTTATTGAAAAATGGAATCTAATGCATTACATCAAATTTCCATTAAAAAAAAACTCCTTTGAACAGATTGGTGCTAGACCAATAAATTGTATAGTTGTTTCCGCAGACGTCCCAATTACCTATCTCGGGGCTAAAACCTGGCTAATGGACCACTTTAGGAGCAAGTGGTACCAGGAGTTGGCTGACAACACGACAGCCAGGGGGGTTTTTGCTAACATGCCCAGGCCAAGTCGTTCAGATCAGTGGTGGAGTTTGAGTTGCAAACACCAGAGTTTAGTGACTCAAATGAGAATAGAGCACTGCCCAACCAACTCGTATTTCACAGGCTAGACAACAACAGGGACTCAAACTGCCATCATTGCAGCCTAGACTCTGAGACAGTCTTACACCTGCTGACGTCGTGTCCCGCGCTAGGCATAGCCGGGGAGGTTAGGGAGGCAAAAGAGTCCCACGTTAAGACAATGTTGTATGGCACTGCTCAGCAGATGGATCAGGTTGCCCAGTGTCACGTGTGAATCACATGATTAGTGACGGAGAGGTCACGTGAGAGAAAGAGCGGGAAAGGAGTTGGGGGTGTCAGAGGAATTCTGGTGTCATGGCGGATGTGTGCCTGAGTATTCCACGTTGTATAACCTCAAATTATATGTTATGTGCATAGTGTAGATATTATAGTTGTTTTATTGAAACCAGTTCTTCAGAGGATTATTGTATGTAAGGTTATGTATTGAGAGAACGCCTACAAGATACATTAATAAGTAAACCATTTACACCCAGGTACTAGCCAAGGCCTTAAGAGACTAGTCTCAGGCCTACAGAATATGTGTTTAGTTTATAGTTGTTTTCAAACAGGATCACAAATATGTCACACATTTTAAATATTATTATTATAATAATACATCACTAATCTTAACATAAAAATACAATAATATTGATAGAAAAATTTACCTTCTGTCCCTAAGCGTTTTATTTCCTCCACCAGAAGTCCAATCTCATGTTCAACGTTCATTTTTTAATCCTGGCAGGGGAAGGATCAAGGAGGCAATACAACGTAATTACTTTTGTTTTATTCTCAGATTTTTAGTAGAGTAGATTTAGTTAAAAACAAAAGATATATATGCATTAAAGTAACATTTTCCATGTTCGTGTTGACTTCTTTTAAATAATAATAATAATAATAAATTGATTATTTATATAGCGCTGTATCCCAGTAAGGAACTGGGCTCACAGCGCTTTACATGAAAGAAATAAAATACTTATAAGTATTAAATTAACTTTCATATCACAACAAACACACAAAATTACAATACATTATACATAAGCTACGTTAATCATTTACAAGACATGTTGTTTCATCAATTTTAAAAATAAATTTTGAAAAGATGTGTCTTAAGTGCAGTCTTGAAGGACTTGGTTGTTTGAATACTACGTATGTGTAATGGTAGAGAATTCCATTGTTTGGCTGCACAAAAAGAGAACGACCTTTCACCAAATGTTTTGGTGCGTGTCGTAGGAACAGAGAGAACGAGTGTGTCTGCAGAAGATCTTAGCTTGCGAGTGGGTGAGTAGACCGACAAAAGTTCAGTAAGATACGATGGGCATGAGTCCAAAAAGAAATTGTGACAGAAATATGATTTTGTCCTATCCAGACTATCCTACAAATTAAAAAAGTTAAACTTAAAAACTTTAACCCATGACCTGTTTAATGCAAACATGCTGTGGTGTCAAGTAGTTTTTTAAATATTTTTTTTTATATAGTAATTTTGATACATGTATTACCAAATTAGCCAATAATAATTTGTGTACCATACAATAAATAAATGCGTTGAATTATCACTAGAGACTAGAGTGGAAAATGTTGTGTCAAAAGTTGTGATTTAAAAACTGTCTTCAAAATGTTTATTACTATTACACTAAATTACACCGACGCCACAAACATTACTTTTCGGAGTATGCAAAACTAAATTAATCATCATCATGAGATCATGTCATCAAATTTTGTACCCCTAGCCCTAAGCCTAAAACTAAAAGCATATAACTTCATTTAATCATTTAAATTTAAGATGAGGCCACTTAAAATTTAAATATCTGCCTTATTTGGTCTGGGGGCCTGACTTTGGACACCCCTGTTTTAGGACAACTTTGATTATTATTTTATGATGATTAAATTATTTAATTTATATTAAGTAATTATAATTTTAGTGATCAGTGTCAGTGACATTTCATTAGGCATAGACCTAAATTATAATCCATTTAATTTATTAACTAAAAACGTAAGTTCTCACGAGGAAATTAAATTTCGCTGTGAAATAATATACGTGTAAAATCTGCAGGATTACCATGTAATTAAATATACAAAATATAGATATAGTTTCAATTAATTAAAACTTTATAAAATTTACTTCAATAATAGCCCTGTTTAGATATTCCGTATCAAATTTGGCTGTAGTCTCCACAAAAAAGTTTTGTCAGGAAGTGGGAGTGTCATGTCATGTATTATTCACGATTGAGAAAAACATTACTTTGTTATTTCGCAGATATGTTTTTAATTAAATTATTCAACGAAACGTTAAATTTTAATATAATTATAATACGAAAGTATAATTATAATATAACACGAACAACATACTAAACTCACTTCCTGGCCCCTGTAGAGCGTATTTGACAATATCATGTTTTTTAACGTTTTTTTTTAAACGCAATTTCACATGGGGAAAATTGCGTTTATATATTTGAAAAGTCTGTGCTGTCTGTTCGATCTTGCACAAGCAACTCCTCCTGAACCAAACCAGATAGAGAGTTCGGGTCTTTTGCAAATATGTTAAGGATGTCCCAAGGATGTGCAAGGGCCAAAAAAATATATATATACCGAAAAGGTTTACTGGATTTCCTGGAAAATAAAAAAAAGCGAAAAAGTATCAGTATTTTGCCAATTTCTCGCCAATCAGGTTGAAACAAACGCCAAACGATAGCTACTAATATTTAGAACAATGTTGGAGAAGGAATTTTTGAAGAAAAAAAATATTTTCGTTCAACTCCCATAATTTTAGAAGCAATTTGTAGATTAGCAATTGTTTTGTTTTGATTTGAAATGACTTTTAATGAATTATTGATTTGAAATGACTTTTAATGTAGGACGGTTGCGAGGTGCGCATTGTATTGACAACTTTTTTTTTAAAAACGGAAATTCTTTGTTGGAAATTGCATTTAAATACTCATTCGGGTTTTAATTACTTGTTTTAATTATTTTTTTGTTGTTGTTGTTGAGTGAATTTTTTATTGTAATCAAACGTCTCAAGAGGGTTCAACTTTTATTAGTGACTTTGTTTCATGAACGTTGGTTGATGTTCACTTCCAGTAAAATAAGACAATGCTTGTCGAATCTCCTTACAGTTGGAAAAGAAAAGCTCTAGTAGTAGGTAGCGCCAAAGAACACCTTGTTGCTGATAGCAATTATAGTACATCACAAGATAGTTGTCCTTCATGCGTTCTGTACATTTTAACCAACGTTGTGGAAAAGCTGACAAAAACGCTATGACTGATTGAACTGAAGCAATGAAGCAAATAAATGAACCAAATAAATTTAGGATCTAGGCCACTAATGGCACATCCCGATACATTTTTAACATGTAAACTTTCTAAATTTTGCGTGTACGCCTGAATAAATTCCACTCATATTGTTGGCTTTATAAGAATATGACTGTGACCTGCAATTTGCGATACAGTACCATGCAATCTAAGAGAAGCCTATAATTCAGAAGAAGATCAAAAAGTAGTTCATCATGCTGTTCAAATGGAATAATTTGAAGAAACCCTTTAACTACTGATATATTAGTGAAAACGTAGTGAATATTAAGTGTCAGCTTTCAAGAGGTCGTCCATAAAATACGTCACACTCCAAGGGGGGAGTGGATGTAAGAAAGTGTGACAGTTTGTGACAGGGGGAGGGGGTCTGCCCATCTGTGACGTCACGGTGTTTTATATTAAATTTTAATTATTTTGTTTTTCAAAAATTTGATCGAAAGTGTGACGTACTTTGGGGGGGGGGTTACGAGATTTGTGACAGGGGGAGGAGGGGTAAAATGGTCAAAAATAGCGTTACGTACTTTATGGATGGCCCCCAAAATGACTGACGACAGGAGTTGAATATATATTATATACAAATTATATGTTATGTATTAATCTAAATTAATTATCTGCATGAATGCTTTGGATACAAACGAATCAATTAATTAATAACAAGAACCCGTAAAAAACTAAGTTTCTGACTATAAATCCTTTATGTACGAGACATAACTAAAAGAATGCTCATTATAATACACATGGCACGACAATCCAAAAATCCAAAACTTTAGTTATGTCGTTATGTCTCGTAAAACATGTTTAAAATGCGCACCGATCGGGAATATATTTTTAAAAATTATAATCCATAAAATACGCACCGATTCGCGCAACAGGAAAGTATTAAAAAGGTGGTTCAATATAATACGCACCGCGACACTCTATCTAAAAAATAACATAGTACATAAAGATAAAAAAAAATAATATAAAATTCAATAATTTAATGACAGTACATGCTATCCATCTGAAATTTTGATACATCGTTTTTATCATCAGCAGGAAACTGCCTGCAAAATTTCAACTCACTAGCTTACGAGGAAGTGGGTTAAAAATCGATCCAAAGTTTTTTCGTCAAACAAACAATCAGACACCAGGAGTTATTATAAGGGATTTAAAAAAACCCGTAAAAACAAAGTTTTTGACTATAAATCCCTTATATATGAGACATAACTAACAGTATTGATTATTTTCAAACATTTACAGACTGAATCTGTCTTAACACAAGTTTGCTTCATAACCCTAGGGGGGGAGGGGTGGGTGGGAGGGGGAGAGGGGAAAAGTCTGGTCACCGATTCGCTTGACCGAGCTCAGAGTGACACGTAAAATGTAAACAAAAGCGCACCGTCGTTTCGTTGGGTCGCCTCAATGCTCAAACTTTCACGTGGCAAAAAAACAATAACAAATCGTGAATTTAAATTACATACCTCATATAAGGATAAACTAAAAATGCATTAATTTAATTACGGTACGTTCGATCGATCTGAAATTTTGATACGATGCATTGTTAGGTAAGACGGGTCCGTGTGCCAAATTTCAGTTCGATCGGATCATTGGAAGTGGGTCATTTTTGACTTCTGTTTTTCCGCCCGCCCATGAGACGGCGGTGAAGTTAATATAAGGGATTTAAAAAGAGTAGTATTACGCTATAAAATCAATGCAAACAACGCAATTTTCACTGTAAAGAATATTATGTAAATAACAGTAACAGTCTCATTGAAAAGCCAAAACTCTTTTAGCTAGAAATCATCTTATCTTATCTGTTTACAGACGCTCCTTCTATACAGAAGATTATTATCTTGGAAATACAAACCTCAGCGACTTCGGCCTAACCATCAGGCTCAAAAAGACTAACGTGATAGCCCAGGATGCTGATCCACCCAACATCACCATCAATTGTTGCGAACTTGAGGCCAAGGAACACTTTACATACCTTGGCTCCAATATCACCAACAACCTGTCCCTTGATTCCGACCAAGACATAAGGTACGGCAAGGCCTCCACAACTCTGGCCAGGCTCTCAAAAAGAGTCTGGAACAGCAAAAAGTTGAACATCAGAACCAAAATTGCTGTGTACCGTGCATGTGTGCCAAGCACCTTCCTTTATATCTTATCTTATCTGTTTACAGACGCTCCTTCTATACAGAAGATTATTGCGTCCTACGCTTATCTATGGTTTGTGTTTAGTCCTGCATTTTTATTAGAGATTTAAATGTTGATAAAGTGTTGGTTTTCCTGGATTCTTCAGGCAACCCATTCCACGCCCGAATTCCGGACGGGAAGAAGGAAAACTTGTATGTGTTTGTTCTTGCATACGAAATAAGAAAGGTGTTTTTATCCTGCTATCGATCTGAGGGTTGTATTAAGTTATCTTTGTGTTGTATTTCTAAATTAGAATTAATGTAATTGCTTTATGTATGATTACTACTTTGCTCTTGGTTCTTCTATCCTCTAGTGTTTCAAGGTTTAATGATTTAACTAATGGTGTTATTCTTGTCAGTTTTGAATATTCTCCAGTAATGAATCTGGCAGCTCTTTTTTGAATTTGTTCTAGTTTATCAATGTTTTCTTTGGTGGATGGGTCCCATATAGAAGATGCATATTCTAGTACAGGTCTCACCAAAGTGAGGTAGCATTTTAGTTTTATATCTCTATTACATTTGTTAAAGTTTCTTTTTATAAAGCCTAAGGTTTTGTTTGATTTTTTAATAAACTTCATTGACATGGGGATTCCATGATAGTTTCTCATTTATTAAGACTCCTAAGTATTTTGCATCTTTAGTTTGGGTCAGTTCTTTTCCATGAATGTAATATTTTGAATTTATTTGTTTCTTTTTCTTTGTTACTCTTAACAGTTGACACTTTTCTGGGTGGAAAGACATACTCCAGTTAGTTTCCCATTTTATCAATTCATCTAAGTCTTTTTGTAAAATTTGTGCTATCTTGTTCTGATTTAATTGTTCTATAGATTATACAATCATCAGCAAATAACCTAACTTTTGTACCTGTTGAGATGTTGTTGGGTAAATCATTTATATAAATTAAAAAGAGTAAGGGACCTAGCACAGTTCCTTGTGGGACTCCTGAGTTGACCTTTATTGGTGCAGATTTAGATCCATTAATTATTACAGTTTGCTCCCTGCCCAAAAGGAAGTCTTGGATCCAGTGATGTAAGGAACCTGAGATTCCAAAGTAGTTAAGTTTTTTAAGTAAACTAAGGTGGTGAACTTTGTCAAATGCTTTTGAGAAGTCTAGTAATATTGTATCTATTTGATCATTTTTTGTCTAAGCCTTTTGATAGTTCATCTATTAAACCTATTAATTTTGTTTCACATGATCTATTTTTTCATGTGTCAGGAAACCAGCGTGATTCTCAAACAACGAGGATTATCTCAACATAGACTCTAAGCCATACATTTAAATGATGAATTTGTAACTTGCTCAAACAAATAATCATGCACAATGTTTGCTTCTCCTTCTATAGTAGTTCGTCAATACCACTTAAATACCAGTTATTTGCCGGTGTTTCAACATAATTGACAGTGCAGCTACAACATCCTTCCAACTTCCATACACAATGATATAGGTTAGGGAAAATTAACTCGAAAAAAAAGTAAGGCATATTCTTTATAACTTTTATTGAAACGGTAACACTTTTTTTCCAGAAAAAGCAAACACTTAACAATAACTTAAAATTTATAAACATTATTAAATTATTAATACCTACGAAGTCGTAAAATAATGCGTTAATGTTAAGCTTGAATCTATAATTATTATAAATGGTTACTTAGTCTCTAAGTTTGCAGTTTAGCGGTGTGCAGACTATTATGTTATAACGTTCGCATGTTCCAAAAAGTTATGTAGTTCGTTTCAGATTATTTATCATGTAGTGAAACTAGATTTAATTATTTGTTTGAGCAAGTTACAAATTCATCATTTAAATGTATGGCTTGGAGTCTATGTTGAGATAATCCTCGTTGTTTGAGAATCACGCTGGTTTCCTGACACGCTGTGAGTCGCTGTGGTGATGATGACGTCATTGGCGAAACTTTGCAAGTAGTCAAGAGCCAGGTCAATGACTTCTTTTTTGTCTTAGGGGCCGTCCATAAAGTACGTCACGCTCCAGAGGGGGGGGGAGGGGGTGTAAGAAAGTGTGACAGATTGTGACAGGGGGGGGTCCAGCCATGTGTAACGTCACGCTGTTTTATATTAAATTTTAATTATTTTATTAATAAAAAAACAAATTTTTGTTCGAAAGTGTGACGTACTTTAGGGGGGGGGTCCTAGATTTGTGACAGTTTGTGACAGGGAGGAGGGGGGTTAAAATGGTCAAAAATAGCGTGACGTACTTTATGGACGGCCCCTTAATGCTACTTAGGCTGTTTGGTTGACAGAACGACGATTTAACAGAACGCTTCCCACCAGTGCTTTGGCATTTGAATTTGATGGCGTTCGAGGCATGCAGCAGCGGCCCTACATCTCGTTTGACTCAAGAAATCTACGCACCAAGAAAACATTGACAGACAAAATTTAAAAAAAAAGAGCTGCCAGATTTATAACTGGAGAATATTCAAAACAGAAAATAATACACCATTAGTTAAATCACTAAACCTTGAAACGCTAGAGGATTAAACAACAAAGAGGTAAGTAGTAATAATACATAAGGCAATTCATTATATCTTGGAAATACAAACCTCAGATAGACATAATTTAAAGGATAAAAACACTTTTCTCATCCCGTATGCAAGAACAAACACCTACAAATTCTCATTCTTCTCGTCCGGAATTCGGGCGTGGAATGGGTTGCCTGAGGAAACCAGGAAAACCAACACTCTATTAACATTTAAAACTGCAAGACTAAATATAAACCACGGATAAACGTAGGACGCAGAAAATTACTGTATAGAAGGAGCGTCTGTTACAGATAAGGAACATCACGTGTGGACGAAACAGCTAGGTACCAGTAGCATCAGGGTAGTCAGAGTTTTATTGCAGTCATCAGACTGCTTACGGAGTTCCTCAGCTCTGTGTTTGTTTTAGAAGTTTACATTCTCTTACACTTAGATGAGTTGACACTGGGGTGGATTAAGGGGGGTGCTGCTTGGGCTAAAGCCATGTCAGACAAGACAGTAGGGGGCCGTCCATAAAGTACGTCACGCTATTTTTGACAATTTGTAACTCCCCCCTCCCTCGTGTCACAAACTGTCACAAATCTCGGAACCCCCCCCCTAAAGTACGTCACACTTTCGAACAAAAATATGTTTTTTTAAAAAATAACAAAACAATTGAAATTTAATATAAAACACCGTGACGTCACACATGGCCGGACACCCCCTCCCCCTGTCACACTTTCTCACACCCCTCCCCTCCCTCAGGAGCGTGACGTACTTTATGGACGGCCCCTAGGGAACAAAAAAAAATCATACTAAGATTGTTGCGCATTTTAGTTTTAGGACACAACTAATCGACTGTCCACAAACGAAATTTGCTAATACTTGTATTATGTATTATTACGTAAAACACTGGTTTTGGCGCCAGTGCTATTTAGTGTTTACTGCAAGCATTAGTGACGAGATAATGCTAATTTTACTCGTTGGTGCTTAGCATTCCGGACATTCATTTATTTTCTGACATACTCTGTATGCTTTTCCACGTCCATTCTGACATTCTTATAAGAAATAAAATAATTGTAAAGATAAGCATACATTAATTTGCATACACACTATTATCGTAATTTCATTTTTAATACAACATTATCTTTATTTTTCTTGATTGACCTCACAATTTGTAACACCATCCATCCAATAAATGAAATTAATCTAAATAATCTAAATCGTTAATTATTTGGGCATTGGTTATGGCTCCCAATCTGGAAGGGGAGAAAAAAGTATGAGACACAGCATTTCCTTTCACGCATGCGCCGATAGTAAAATTTACATGGCTGGCCATTTTTATGGAATGGACTCCAAAATGATAGTTGACTCAGATAAAATTCGATTTGAGGGATTATAATAAAGGATGAGTTTTCTGAATCATGAGAATGAATGCGCGGAGCCCGATGCAGTCGTACTGGAGTAATTCGCTTGCTATTCGGCAAGAAATTCAACGCTTCGAAAGTGTCCATCCTAGCATTTATGCGATATACGATCTAATTGAAGCTATTCCCGACCCTCTGATTCAACAACAGATCAGAGAACACGTAGTTTGTATCGAAGGTGAGTCATTTAATCTAAATTAACCTATTATTGCTGTTTGGCATACCTGCTTCTTTTTAAAAAAAATCTTTCAATTATGTACATTAATGTCAATATTGAATTATCCTAACTTTGACCTAATTTTGTAGTAATTATAATTTAAATAGGCCTTAAAACTAAAATTTAAAATGAAATGGCAATGGTAGCCTAAACTAATACTAATTACTAATACTAATAGTAATAGTCAATTATTTATAGAAATACTAAACAGTACAGTCTGTACTGGCAGGCCAGTCCTGGTACTGGTTAACACTCAAAATCTAAATATCTAATTCATTCTGAAACTAACTAACTAACTGTAAATTGAACTGTATTTATAATTATAAGTTAATAAATTAAGTACTATAAAATACTTTAAAAAAGGAACTTTAACAAATGTAATAGAGATATAAAACTAAAATGCTACCTCACTTTGGTGAGACCTGTACTAGAATATGCATCTTCTGTATGGGACCCATCCACCAAAGAAAACATTGATAAACTAGAACAAATTCAAAAAATAGCTGCCAGATTCATTACTGGAGAATATTCGAAACTGACAAGAATAACACCATTAGTTAAATCATTAAACCTTGAAACACTAGAGGATAGAAGAACCAAGAGCAAAGTAGTAATCATACATAAAGCAATTAATTCTAATTTAGAAATACACACACAAAGATAACTTAATACAACCCTCAGATAGACATCATAAGGATAAAAACACCTTTCTTATTCCGTATGCAAGAACAAACACATACAAGTTTTCCTTCTTCCCGTCCGGAATTCGGGCGTGGAATGGGTTGCATGAAGAATCCAGGAAAACCAACACTTTATCAACATTTAAATCTCTAATAAAAATGCAGGACTAAACACAAACCATAGATAAGAGTAGGACGCAATAATCTTCTGTATAGAAGGAGCGTCTGTAAACAGATAAGATAAGATAATACTGGGCTACTGAACCTACTATTTATTATAATTCATGTCATGTATTAAATGTATGATGTATAATGTATGTAAATTTAACTAATTATTAGTTACATTTACATAGCCTATACCAATTACTATGTCGATTACTATTTTATTATAATTATATTAATAATATTGTGAAATGATATCATTCTGAGTCTCAGCTTGCAGTTTCACAGACTGTATTTACTGTATACTTTTTTTAAATTTAGGCTTACGCCTACTACTACTACATACAATACTATTTTTAACAAGCTAGATTAGACTAATTCCTTTGTCATTCTAACAAATTACATAGTCACAAGTGATGTCATGTCTAAGATGTCTGTGACTTGAATCTATACTCTTCATATATTTGGAGTATTCTCTGACTACTTTGAATTGTATAGATTCAAGTCATAGACATGACGTCACTCATGATACCATGGGAATTTCTACCCAAACTCGGTTACTGATTATTCATATTCATGAGTATGAGTGATGTGAGCAAATATTACCTTGGTATTGCTGATGCAGTGTCTTTGACTCGGTTACTGTAACTCAGGCATGTTGACTATTGATTATTTTTTTTACTGTCAATTGAAAATTGCTATCTTATCTGTTACAGAAGCTCCTTCTTTACTTATTGACTTATTGCTTACCTTGGCCTTGTTTTATTTATTGGCCTTGGCTTATTTAACTTATTATTATTATTATAAGTTAAGCATTTTATCATTTATAATTATAAGTTATAGTTATATAATTAAATTATTAGTGTTATTTTATATTTTATATATTATATATAGACCTAAAAAGCAAAACTTAAAATTAAGTTACTTAAATAAATTCTTTAACTAAAAAAACTTAACTTAAACTTAAACAGCTTTGGGAAGTATTTCATCCTTTGACATATTCAATTATTCACATGGTCATGGTGATCAGTGATAGTAATCAGAGATTTAAAACATTTTATTCAGACAAAGATTGGAGCAATGCCCAAAAATGAATTGGCCTAAATTAAGTCAATGTTGCACTTAAAAAGTGCAGATCATGATTTGAATGTCAGCATTTTAAACATTTTTGTAGAAAAGTCAGAGCAGTTTTCATATAGTTTCAGTTTGATGCAAGCATCTGTTCTTTACAGTTGTCACTGAGTTGTATTTTTAATTTAATGCTTTTAAATTATTAAACTTTAATACGGTTTCCTGACTACACTTATGCAATTTATAGCGAAATATACATTTTAAAGTCAAGGGGCCCACATATATCATTTGGCATATATCTTAAAAAGCCATGGTACTCTATTTTTTGGAAATGTATTGTATTTTTATTTCTTTTTTAATGTCAATAATCTCATATTTTAAAAAGTTATTATTTTAAGAACTTAGCTTTTAGAACAATTTTGTTTTTGTTTGTTTAGTTTTGTTTACACTATAACAAGAAAGTGCTCAAACAAAATATGTTTTTTGGGGCTTGCGGATGAAAGATTTATGTTTTCTCTAACCAACAGTGACATGTTTCTGAATTAGTATCTATAAAGTATCGTCTATATAATTATACATTATAATAAATCATTTAAAGGATTGTGGTACAATATGAATAAAAAATTAGACTGG
>CALYLW010001762.1:0-24832 GCA_944989445.1 Ampullaceana balthica
CTACAATCGTTATTTACTGTACATTATGTTAGTTCAAGTTAATTGTGCTGGCTATAGAATATACAATGAAAACCTACAAACTGTCACATTCCTTTAATCTGTGTGGTGGTAGATACAACTTATTGTGTCATCACTTGCATATATCAACACTTTAAGGCGTTTACATTTATTATCATTTTAATGGTGTGAATTCAAGTTTATTGTATCAGCAGTAGTATACATTAACACTAGAAACTCTAACAGTTTCTTACTTAGTACCAAGCATAAAAACAGAGAGAACGTATATGGGGGAAAAGGGTTTTTGTAATTCGTTGTTAGTAAAGATGAACATTGAAATGTCACCACTATTTTTTCCAAGATCAAATTAGCAGGGAGGGGTCAAAAACAAGGGGTAAAAACTGAGAGGGAAGGGCGAACACAGAGAGGTCACAGTAGAAAGAGAGGGACATTAAAACGTGGATATTGCAGACGTCCTTTCATTGCTGAAGATTTTTGCGTACCACGTTCTTGTAAGAACTGCCAACTCTGAGTTTCATACCCGCGACTCTCTGTAAGCCATCAGAGCACGCATGCCGCTAGACAACTGTGACCCCTTTTTTATATATCATAAACAAATATAAAGTAAATTCACATTATTTAAGGAGTTGTAATTGACATTTGTTCAGAACCTTTAACTTATACATTTATATAATTATCTGTTATACTCTGGACTTGAATTTACGAGAAAAAATTAATCGTTTAAATGGGGCAAGGGAGGTAAGGCTACACCAGTAATGGTGAACATATGGCACGCATACCACAGTCGGCACGCCACTAATGATCCTACATGTGGAAGAAAATCAGAAGCCCCGAGCCTAGTGCTCTTCATGGGTCTTCCTGGAAGACCCTCCCAGCTATCTGGTTCCTTCCCCCAGAAAATGACGTGACAGCTGGGAATCACCCCCCCCCCGAGCGGTCGCTTCTGAGGCAGCCACCTGGGCATCCAGGACAGAAAGTCGAAGATGCCTCCCACTAAGTTAGCCTCACAAGGAGGGTTGGAATTGCCTTACTATGACCCGCTACCACTTTGGCGCCACCCCGGCAAAGCATACGAGTCTCAATTGTTAGGACCGCCGCTATGCGGGGGATCATCAATGACCTACCTAGGGTGCAACCCCCACTGGAAGGTTTCCTCAGAGCTGGCGTCCGCTGCGTTCTTCGCGGTTCCTTTTGCTAATCCGTACTGGCGCTCCTGGCCCTAAGCCGGCACCGCTCATTTGCTTTGCTAGTAAAATTGAGGGGGGCGAAACGGTCGCTTCGGATTTACTCGACCCTCAACGGGTACTTTGGTTTTCATCATCGACAATGCATTTAAGATGTTTTGTCTAAGATCCGTAGAGTGACTGTAATCATATGTAACTAGCACCTAACACCTAACATATCGGTCTTTGGCATTGCCTGCCCGGAGTTGTTAGTTTCAGGCCGCCGAGTCACGGTCAGGTCCGTGCCCCACGACCCTACTCATCCGCCGATCCCCGTAGAGGCCACCCCCTTTCGACGGGGCACGCCACTAAAATATTACTTCCTTAATCAAAGCACTTTGTTGGCACTTTGTGTTGGATTTAATAGAATTTTTGGGAACGCTGCCCCAAAAGGTTCGACAACGCTGGGTTATACCATGGGCTGACCGTTAGTAACTAAACCATACTAACTAAACCATATAGTGTGTGTTGTTGCACATGCATATTTTTTACATATATGCATGTAAATAATATATATATAGGTATATATATACAAATATATATATTTATATACATATATATATATATATATATAATATATATATATATATAACGAACAAGATGAAATAGTGACAAGAAATTGTTTAAATCGAACAAAGTCTACACTGGTTGTAGGCGAATCCCGGCAATTCATTGAAATGCTATCCCGTATTAACGGGCTCGAAGTCAAGTGGCGTACCACTTAGATAAACATATCGTACGGTACATCGGAATGTATAATTGTAGCACTTCGTCAATTACGCATGGTATTACATGACATTAAATGTTTTAAATTCATAGTTTGCTTAGTTTGAAATAACTAGGATAATAAAAATATATTTTGTCTACAAATTAAATATTTCTATACATAACATTGACTTAGATGGACTATAAAGTGTAAACAATACAAATAAGTAATACAGTGTCGCATAGACTTGGAGATTTCAATTTCACAGAAGTTAAAAGTAAATAATATATATAATATAATGATCTTCTCATTAATCTAGACGCTTTAAGTTGTCTC
Source organism: Ampullaceana balthica (assembly GCA_944989445.1). Classification (NCBI taxonomy): domain Eukaryota; kingdom Metazoa; phylum Mollusca; class Gastropoda; family Lymnaeidae; genus Ampullaceana; species Ampullaceana balthica. Next base: position 2,284 of record CALYLW010001762.1, read on the forward strand.
AATTACAATCGCATTTTATGTATGTCGATAGCAGTGCTTTTTAGTGCGGGGTTCATGGAAAGTACAATTTTATTGTGCGTCAGATATGACAAGAGAAAGTCTTTTAATTTGTAAATGTCCCCTTTTATGTATATCTGAATTCGAACTTGGGGCAATCAATGATTACATTTCCATTTAAATATGATAACGATTTTTTAAAAACTAATTTATGATAGATTTAACTAGGAAAATAACACTGACTATCACTATGATAATGACAGACAACAATAATCAGACAAATCTTACAGACATACAGACAACACTAACGCTGACGTTAAATACAACTATAAAAGTACATTAGAAGTGGCAATACACAGTTGTTTGGTAAGAAGAATTTCAATGGTCTTTATCATAAAAAAACATATTTGTTTCTATAATTAATACGATTACAAAATGTCTTTGGATGGCATGAGTCTTTTAATAATAATATTTTATTGATGTGAAGATTTATTTATCGAATACATCTCATTTACGGTAATTTTCTAGAGATTATAAAACAAATCAACGCTCACTGACATAGACACGTATTTGAATAATCTATGAAAAGTAATGGAGACTGATTTAATCCCATCTCTCTGTCTCTTCCTCTCTCACAATTTGCTTTCTCTTTCTTTCTCTCTCTTTCTCTCTTTCTCTCTCTCTCTCTACATATATGATATTAAATAATAATTGAGATTCATTACTTGGGAAAATAGTCACATTGTGTTCAAACACATTGTACATAACAAACACACATTGTACATAACAAACACACATTGTACATAACAAACACACATTGTACATAACAAACACACATTGTACATAACAAACACACATTGTACATAACAAACACACATTGTACATAACAAACACACATTGTACATAACAAACACACATTGTACATAACAAACACACATTGTACATAACAAACACACATTGTACATAACAAACACACATTGTACATAACAAACACACATTGTACATAACAAACACACATTGTACATAACAAACACACATTGTACATAACAAACACACATTGTACATAACAAACACACATTGTACATAACAAACACACATTGTACATAACAAACACACATTGTACATAACAAACACACATTGTACATAACAAACACACATTGTACATAACAAACACACATTGTACATAACAAACACACATTGTACATAACAAACACACATTGTACATAACAAACACACATTGTACATAACAAACACACATTGTACATAACAAACACACATTGTACATAACAAACACACATTGTACATAACAAACACACATTGTACATAACAAACACACATTGTACATAACAAACACACATTGTACATAACAAACACACATTGTACATAACAAACACACATTGTACATAACAAACACACATTGTACATAACAAACACACATTGTACATAACAAACACACATTGTACATAACAAACACACATTGTACATAACAAACACACATTGTACATAACAAACACACATTGTACATAACAAACACACATTGTACATAACAAACACACATTGTACATAACAAACACACATTGTACATAACAAACACACATTGTACATAACAAACACACATTGTACATAACAAACACACATTGTACATAACAAACACACATTGTACATAACAAACACACATTGTACATAACAAACACACATTGTACATAACAAACACACATTGTACATAACAAACACACATTGTACATAACAAACACACATTGTACATAACAAACACACATTGTACATAACAAACACACATTGTACATAACAAACACACATTGTACATAACAAACACACATTGTACATAACAAACACACATTGTACATAACAAACACACATTGTACATAACAAACACACATTGTACATAACAAACACACATTGTACATAACAAACACACATTGTACATAACAAACACACATTGTACAAAGCAAAAAACCATTGTTCATAACTAACACATGGAAGCAGAGCAAAGATGGCTTTTCTTGTACACTGAAATACGATGGTTAACCAGAAGGAAAATGGAAGAACAGAACATTAGCATAATGAGAACCATTGCAAAAAAAATATATTAGATCTGAGACAAATTTGATAAGTCTCAAACATTAGCGAGGAATTTAGGCTTGACTAAACCTGAGCATTTATTCCCCAGTTGGTGCACGGTCACCATTTGTTTATTTTAAAATAGTGTGAAGTCTACTTCCCAGCCACTAAAGACCAATAAACTGGTAGGGAATGGATCCTTGTGCCATTTGTTAACAAATTAGACGCATCTAGTATGTGTGTACAAAAAGAACTTAGAGCAGGGGTTCTAACCAATGGTGCATGCACAATCATGTAAGCAAAAAACGACATTAAGGGGCCCAGTGCCATTCGGGGCAAGATATAAAGTTCAAAACACCTGGTGATTTCAATATGGATAATAATGGATACATTTACCTTTATTTGTCAAGATTGTTAAAAACTGAATGGTGAATAAAATCTTAAACGTAAAGGAACACTTCCCATATAGCGGCACATCTGTCGCTTCTGGTGTGTTGGTGTGTACTGGGTAGGAAAAAGGGTGCCACGCTTTGACGATACTATTGCGTTAGTCATTTCTTTTCGGAGAAGGTCCAGTCATTGTGATCTAACCCTCGTAACATTGATTGTAAGGCAAGGAGTACGTTAATCTCCACACCTATGGGTCACATGATTCTCCTAATGCGTAGGGATTGGTCAAGTGACGTGTGTTGAGGAAGTGATTAAAGCTATTTTTTTTAAAACACAGAATTAAGTCAAAACAGTGACATCACTATCTACCGAAGTTAATGATGCCCCAGATAACGGAAATCCGCTGATAATTATCAAACAAAATATTGATGGAATTTTTATGCCGACGTTTAAATTATAGAAAACATAAATGTTCGTTCGTCCGTCGATACGACAAGGACCACTCTAGTCATCCGAGGGTTGTCTGTGCGTGCGCTGATGGCTGATTAGGCCGATCCTTGCACGGAAGGTTCGGGAACAGAAGGGACAAGGGACGAGTGGGACATCTCTTGGAGGGTTGACAGCATGGGCCTTTCGGGCTTGCCTCTTCTTTTCTGCGGCGGTGATCCGGTTTGCCTCGCATGACCTGGCACCTTCGTGGATGGAAACATAAAAACAGTTTGGTACAATAACGCAGTTTAAATTAAAAAGTTGATCTTTACTAGGACGTGAATTTACCATCTTTTGACTCGCGATGCTGGGAGTTGATCTTTAAACAATGACGAATGTGCTCTGTGGGCGATCTAGCTCTTGGCATTAAAGCAACAACTTAATTTTAAATATATAATTTTGTCAGACAATCTTCATAGTTTTAATAAAATATCAACATATTTTACTCCATGATATCATTACCAGACAATTGTTTTTGTACAATATAAAAAGTTGGGTAATAAGGGCTATCTCTTCTAAATCATAATATTATTTTATATAACTTATATATATAAATTGCTATATATAAGTCAATGCGACATAGTATTACCTATTTGTATCGCTTACACTTTGTATTCAATTACCTAAATATTATGTAATGAAATATTTAATATAAATTAAAAATACAATTTTTTAATCCTAATTTTTCCAAATTGAGAAAACTTCAAATTTAATATATTTACCGTTATATATTGCTATGCCTAATTGATAAAATCGCAATATATATACCACGTGATATAATATGTTTATCCAAGTGGCACGCCACTTGACTTCGATCTCTTTAATAAGGGATTACATTTCAATAAATTGCAAGGAGTCTCCTACCACCAGTATAGACTTATCTTTATATATATATATCCTATCTGCTACGGATGCTCCTTCTATATTTATAAATAAATGAAAATACTCATGTCCGTTTGTTGTTTATGGCTTAGTAAAGAGATTCCAAAAGTTGGTGCTACCGCTCTCTGGTGGGCGTTTACAGCGATCCATGTCGGCGGTGATGGCCACATGTGCAATAGAGTGATGGGGAATAACTTTAAGGGGGGGGGGTGATGGCCACATGTGCAATAGAGGGATAGAGTATAACTTTAAGGGGGGGGGGTGATGACCACATGTGCAATAGAGGGATAGAGTATAACTTTAAGGGGGGGGGGTGATGGCCACATGTGCAATAGAGGGAAAGAGTATAACTTTAAGGGGGGGGGTGATGGCCAAATGTGCAATAGAGGGATAGAGTATAACTTTAAGGGGGGGGGTGATGGCCACATGTGCAATAGAGGGATAGAGTATAACTTTAAGGGGGGGGGTGATGGCCACATGTGCAATAGAGGGATAGAGTATAACTTTAAGGGGGGGGGGTGATGGCCACATGTGCAATAGAGGGATAGAGTATAACTTTAAGGGGGGGGTGATGGCCACATGTGCAATAGAGGGATAGAGTATAACTTTAAGGGGGGGGTGATGGCCACATGTGCAATAGAGGGATAGAGTATAACTTTAAGGGGGGGGTGATGGCCACATGTGCAATAGAGGGATAGAGTATAACTTTAAGGGGGGGGGGTGATGGCCACATGTGCAATAGAGGGATAGAGTATAACTTTAAGGGGGGGGGTGATGGCCACATGTGCAATAGAGGGATAGAGTATAACTTTAAGGGGGGGTGATGGCCACATGTGCAATAGAGGGATAGAGAATAACTTTAAGGGGGGGTGATGGCCACATGTGCAATAGAGGGATAGAGAATAACTTTAAGGGGTGGGGTGATGGCCACATGTGCAATAGAGGGATAGAGAATAACTTTAAGGGGGGGGGTGATGGCCACTTGTGCAATAGAGGGATAGAGTATAACTTTAAGGGGGGGGGGTGATGGCCACATATGCAATAGAGAGATAGAGAATAACTTTAAGGGGGGGGGGTGATGGCCACATGTGCAATAGAGGGATAGAGAATAACTTTAAGGGGGGGGGGTGATAGCCATATGTGCAATAGAGGGATAGAGAATAACTTTAAGGGGGGGGGGTGATGGCCACATGTGCAATAGAGGGATAGAGAATAACTTTAAGGGGGGGTGATGGCCACATGTGCAATAGAGGGATAGTGAATAACTTTAAGGGGGGGGGGTGATGTCCACATGTGCAATAGAGGGATAGAGAATAACTTTAAGGGGTGGGGGTGATGGCCACATGTGCAATAGAGGGATAGAGTATAACTTTAAGGGGGAGGTGATAGTATAAAAGAAATAAAAAAGGATTTCAAAAATGTATTTATATATTCCACGAAGCTGTAAAGCCTTCCAGACTGCAAGAACATGCGACTAACATTCATGGTAAAAAAAGATAAGGATTGGTCTTATTGTCGAACACTAAGACAAAACAATTATCAAACAACTGACATTGACAAAACTCTTTTCAACCGCAAACACACAAGATGGCGATGGCTTGCTTGCTTCTTAATGTATTTCGTTAATGATTTCCAAATCGTGAAAACCTCGCACTACTGATCGAGAACTAATTATAACGGCTATTTATGAAGTAATACGTACTGTGCTACTATAGCCAGCATCTTATATTATCAAGGAAAGTTCGTTGAGCAATTAAACTGTGCAAAGAAGAATTAATGCATAGGCTTAAAATGTTCAAGATTCATTGTGTGGTGTTTTAAAGTCATCTCCATTTTCTATTCAACGTTATGAGTCAATTTTACCAAGAATTAATGCATTAATTTTAGCATACATGTGGGTCAAAGTGGAAGAAAAATATGCAAAGTATTACTGTTTGCTAAAGATCTGAAAACGAATAATTTTAAAAAAAAACAGTTGATGCTATCGATGAGTTGTTTAAAGAAGAAGAAATACCGATGAGTAATATCTTATCATAAGGCACAGTGCTCCAATAATGGAAGGGTCTGAAAAGGTGTTCTTGCGTATTTAAAAAAGTAGATGCTAAATGCATTTACAGTACACTGCATCATTCATTGTCAACATCAAGTTGACACAATTTATCGTAAATGTAGGTCTTGAGGTATATATATTTCCCTTAAATAGTGTGATTGTTATTAGCTAAGGACATTGTGCTTATTTTGATAATAATTATCTTAGAATACATTTTAGTTTGTTCGCGTTGATAGAGAGATAGACCCACAGAGAGAGACCCACTGAGAGAGAGAGAGAGAGAGTAAGAGAATGGTAGATGGTAGCAGTCGAAAAAAAATCACTAACTGGGGGGCCGGGGCGCAAATGTTATACATAAAAGACGCATTTTTTGTGTGTTAGTCTGTTCTCTAATAACTAAAGATCCAGACAACCAAATAACGTGACATTTGGTACACATACAGACAATGACATGAGAAAGCTTGTTAAATAGGTTTCGTTCCATATATATAAGATGCTGGGGGCCAGGGGCCCAATATGTATTTTTTTCTATATATGAGCTCTATAAATATAAAAATATAAAACTTATCCTACTTCCCGTGTAGGTAGAAGCATGAAACTTTCGGTGGTTGTTAAGTATCATTTGGCGATGGTAACAGGTAAAAAATTATATTAATTATCACTTACAGGGGGCCGGTGGCCCTAATGTAGTTTTTTTTCTTATATTTACAACTTACTCAACACTAGTTTCTTCAACTTCCCTATGAAGATAGAAGCATGAAACTTTGGGAACTTGCTGAATACACTCTTGTGACGATAATTGGCGAAATAATTAAAACAATTTGACCCATGGGTGGCCGGGGGCCTAAAACCGTTTTTTCCTTATAAGGGTTATATAAAACTGAATCAACACTAATTCCTTATCTTTCTTTGTAGGTACAAACATAAACTTTGGAAAGTTGTTGAGTACCCATCCCGTGATGGTAGCAGTCGAAAAAAAAATCACTAGCTGGGGGGCCGGGGGCCCAAATGTTATACATATAAGACGCATTTGTTTTGTGTTTGTCTGTTCCCTAATAACTCAAGATCCATACAACCAAATAACGTGAAATTTGGTACACATACACAAAATTACATGAGAAAAGTTCTTAAACAGGTTTCGTTCCAAATATATATGACCCTGGGGGCCGTGTAGGTAGAAGTATGAAACTTTCGGTGGTTGTTAAGTATCTTTTGGCGATGGTAACAGGTAAAAAAAATTATAAATTATCACTCAGTCTCTTGGGATTGTTGGTATAGACTTGCAGACACCATGCTTTTCTCATGTCCAGTTGTATGTGGCCTGCTCCAGAGTTGGCAAAGAAGAGAATCTTTTTGTACACACTCCAAATGGAACTGCCAAAAGTGATGTCTATCACATTACTATAAGTTAAATGTACCCTTTATTGCATGCAAATAAACAGTAAAGTACGCTTCTATAGAAAACCTTATTTGAAACCAGGGATAAGCCTGGTCCTTGCCCATAGTTAAATATATACAACTTAATGTATAACTTAATTTTTTTCTTAACTCATTTTGTATAATTGTAATATTCATAATAGAAAAGAAATACAAATTAAAAGACTTAATAAGATATGACACGTGAGAAAAGCAACATTTTAAAAAATCATTTATATTAATTCGTGGTGTCTGCTTGAGGCAGGCGGGTGGTGCCAAAAAGATTTGAATCGATTTTTATCCCACGTCCTCGTAAGATAGCGAGGTGAAATTTAGCAGGCGGACTCGTGCTGATAAAAATGATGTATCGAAATTTCAGATAAATCGAATGTACCGTAATTAAGTTGTTGAATTTTTAGATTATCTTTGTTTATCTCTATGTAACATGTTACATTGTTTTGCTATAGTGTCGGGGTGCTTATTATATTGAACAACCTTTCCTGTCGCGCAATAAGGTGCGTATTTTATTGAACAACCTTTCCTGTCGCGCAATAAGGTGCGTATTTTGTATTATTGAATTGTCTTGTGCTGCTTATTATTGTGCATATTTTTTAGTTATGTCTCGTACATAAAAGATTTATGGTCAAAAACTTGTTTTTTTAAGGTTTTTAAAATTATTTTTCAAGTTCGCAAATCTAATCACAATTGCAACTTTCATTGAAAGTTCTCCAAAAAAAAACAACAAAAAAACATCAACAACAAAGAATATAAAATCATTACAATGATATGACTTAAATCGCATAAGTAAAATGTTGAAATGTAAATACTGAATTGAAATTATTGAAATTATGTTTAATATTCTGATTTATGGTTACTGTTTATTACCTTTAATATATTTGTTTATAAACTTATTAATATTAATTTAATTTATTTTCAATTAATTCTTCACTACGTAAATATCCGGATCCTATCCGGATCTGCTATAATCATTTCAAATCCGGATAGTAGCGGAAATCCCGATATCCGGTTCGGATATCCGGCATGCTGGATTTTCGGCCACCCCCTAGTTTTACGTAAGATAGCATTACTATTTTTAATGTATTTATTCATTTTAAGAAAATTAAAATAAATTTATAGTTTTTTGTTTAAATATTGTTGTAACGGACAGTTTTTTTATAAATGTGTGTAGATCAGTTTAGATAAATGTGATATACGCTTATCTTTTCCCCATGCTTAGAAATGGATTGTGTAACTTGAATCGTTCTCAATGTTTGTGTCCGCGAGTGTTTAGGTGTAAGTTTGACTTTGTTTATGATCGTGTTTCCCTTTGTCTGTGAATCTATGATTAAAGTTTAACATTTTCCGTGTGTGTATGTTACGGACAATGCGTGAAATTCGGCCATTTCGCGAATCGGCCGGCAAATTTGCGCGTTGGCCGAGAAGTCTGGCAAAAGCCCGAAGTACTTTCAACTAACAATTGCCCGATGTGGCATAGGAAGACTGCCTGGTTAGCGGCACATTTGTCGCTTCTCGTGTGTTGGTGTGTATGTGGTAGGAAAGAGGTTGCCTAGCTGTGACGATAGTATTGCGGTAGTCTGTCCTTTTTGGAGAAGGTCCGCCATTCTGACTAGTTATTATTATTCTGACACAGTTCTTTCATTGTGAATATATATGGCCTGAAATAAAACTCGTACACGGAAACAGAGGAATAGTCAAAGCCAAGGATTGGTCTTACGTAACAGAGGAATAGTCAAAGTCAAGGATTGGTCGTACGTAACCGAGGAATAGTCAAAGCCAAGGATTCGTCGTACGTGCCAAACAAAAAATGTTCAGAATATGATGATGACATGGATGCAGACAAATGAATCAAGACTTTGTGCTGAGAGTCTCAGAATTGTTAAATTCATGAAAAACCGTTCTTTAGACTAAGGCAATCAGCAGTCGCCATATGAGGCCATGTTTGGCTGTAAGGTAAAGGATGGGCTGAGTACCTCAAATCTGGCCTGAGAGGTGAACGATAATGTAGCTACGGAGGAAGACCTTATCAACGTCCAAAAAGTAATGGAGAATAGTATAAATGCAGAGACTGCCTCTAGGAATGGAGACGATGCCATGCTGGTGTTGGAACCATCGGAAAGTTCAGACCTGTTGACTGACTATAAACATGCGAAAAAGGTGTGTATAGTATGTGAAATAGAGTGCAGTTCGGCCCATTTTTTAAAAGTTCTGCAGGAGAGATCTGCATGCAAATTTTGGAATCTACATTGAATCAGACGAAGGAGTCAGAGGTAAAATAACTTGCAGGCTATGTCATAATAAACAAGAAATCAAGAAGAAGAGGACAGCAGCTCACAACAGTTTGCAAGGTCAAGCTGCGAAAATGCTTAGAAATTCAGATGCAAAATTTCCACCAGTGAAACTTGCAGATAACGTCCGCGTTCGTATACCAGATGTTGACAGAGGTCGCGTTGATCCAAGAAGCGTTCTTGCAGTTGCCATTGACGTTGCAGATGGCTTCTACAATCTTGGAACAGATCATGGTGTTCTCAAACATCTTTATTCCAGAAGTGAGTTTTTTATTGTACATTAGAAACTTCTCACACTTGAATCTGTGGGCGTAGAAGAAAAGTCATTACAAACCATCGCGTCTTCCCAATCACTGACTGGTGGCCAAGGCTACACTCTATGCCAATTCATTACTAAGTGCGTAACAAATCGCTGAATATGTATAAATAACAAACAAGTATGTAATTCTAACTCAGGTGAGTGTATGTTTGACATTGTCAGTGAGTGTTAAAGTGTAAGTTTGACTTTGTTTATGAGTGTGTTTCACTTTGTCCGTGAGAGTATGAGTAAATGGTCTTTATGTTTAAAATAATTATTCATTTCCTAGAACACCTAATATATTGCATAAGTAAATGTATAGGAAAGTGTCTTTTGTTGATATTTGATTTAATGTTAACACGTTTTAAAAATTTGATCAGTTCAATGCTGATATGCACTTTTAGTTAAATACGATTGTATATACAGAACACACGACTTTATATTTTGATAAATAAATATAGCATTTTTTTCACGAATTTTTTTGTCAGTTTTATAAACATTTACATATCTGTTAAGATAAAGGTGTTATAATATGTATGACTATATAACACTTTTTTATAAACGTATATCCGATGTCAAGCTGCTTTTGTAAAGTTTTTAAGAAATCCCTTTTGACTTCATGCTTTTTCTTATAAACAAACACAAATTTATATTTAATAAGAAAATACTTTTAAAAAATATTCTTTGTAAAAAAAACACGCTTTTATTTTCTTCTCTTAAATCCACTTAAAATTACAGACTGAAACGCGCTGAACTCCCCTTATATACAACGGGAATTTTGTATCCCTCTAGGGCGAATTGAGGCCATGATTCATTGACGCCAGTGATAATATTTTATATAGACAAAAACTAAAAACTAAAAGTTCATTAATTTAATTATGGTACATTCGATCTATCTGAAATTTTTAAACAATGCATTGTCATTCACGATCTATATGTTGTAATTTTGAGATCTCTAGGACGATCAGAAGTGGTTTAATTTGTAAAAAGGGAACATTGTAAAAAGAGAATTAGATGATGATTAATTATAAAATATAAAAATAAACGGGGCGCCGCAGGCGCCCTGCAACCCCTATTATAAAATACTTTGTGTACATTTCAGAAAGTTTAATATTTCGTATTTATCAAACAAGGACAGGTTAGTTGGGCTTTTGAAAAAGGTCGGCGCCGTAGGCACCCTAAAAAAAGTTAATTTTTTATAAAATAAATAGATTTCAGCTTAAAACTTCCGTCATTTTTGACGGTGTACGCTAGTTTTATAAATAGTTCTCTAACTTGTGAGGTATCACACCATAAACTAACGCAGCTGTTCTCTAACTTGTGAGGCATCACACCATAAACTAACGCAGCTGTTCTCTAACTTGTGAGGTATCACACCATAAACTAACGCAGTGGTTCTCTAGCTTGTGAGGTAACACACCATAAACTAACGCAGCTGTTCTCTAACTTGTGAGGTATCACACCATAAACTAACGCAGTGGCTCTCTTGCTTGGGAGATAACACACCATAAACTAACGCAGTGGTTCTCTAACTTGGGAGGTAACACACCATAAACTAATGCAGTGGTTCTCAAACTTGGGACGTAACACACCATAAACTAACGCAGTGGTTCTCTAACTTGGGAGGTAACACACCATAAACTAACGCAGTGGTTCTCTAACTTGGGTGGTAACACACCATAGACTAACGCAGTGGTTCTCTCACTTATTTGTTCAATCGCCACCTTTGTAGAAAAAAATATATTAGACAGTGCCCCTGGAAATACATTTTTATTTTTTTTTAAATTTTGACTTACATTAAAAAGAGCAATATATGTAATTATTTTTTTCACATTTTTAATCAAATATAGTAAAGAATATTTTTAATTAAAAAGATTGAAGCGGCAACTCTTTATTGAACTCAAAATAGAAAGGTAAAACAAAAAAAATAATACATTAAAATGTGTAGGAAACGAGAGAAATGAACGTTGTGTGACGCCACCCATTTAGTATTCCTCAGATCTATTTTCGTCAGCTGCAATATTAAATCACTGCGATGGACAATTTTCATTCGGTTTCTCTCTTTTTTATTACAAGAATAAAATAAAATTTGTTACAAAACTGAATCCAATTTCACATGATGTAGGAAATGCAGTTAAGATATTTTGAAATACACCCCAAGTTTAAGGAAGAGCCATAGAATACACCCCAAGTTTCAGGATAAGCGGTAGAAGACACCCCAAGTTTCAGGATCAGCTTTAGAAGGCACCCCAAGTTTCAGGATAAGCCGTAAAATACACCCCAAGTTTCAGGATAAGCCGTAGAAGACACCCCAAGTTTAAAGATATGCCGTAGAATCTCCATTTTTACTAAGAATTGCTGGTTGCCGCTTTTGAATTTATTTTTTAAAAAATATTTATAGTTACTTCAATCAGTTTATCTTGCAACTGTGTAAATTTATTTATGTCTGCACATAAAAAAATAATTCTTTCAGGTTGTTCATCTGAATGGAGAGCATGAAAGTGGTCACAATAAGAAAGAGTATCTTCATCTCTCACAATAAGAAAGAGTATCTTCATCTCTCACAATAAGAAAGAGTATCTTCATCTCTCACAATAAGAAAGAGTATCTTCATCTCTCACAATAAGAAAGAGTATCTTCATCTCTCACAATAAGAAAGAGTATCTTCATCTCTCACAATAAGAAAGAGTATCTTCATCTCTCACAATAAGAAAGAGTATCTTCATCTCTCACAATAAGAAAGAGTATCTTCATCTCTCACAATAAGAAAGAGTATCTTCATCTCTCACAATAAGAAAGAGTATCTTCATCTCTCACAATAAGAAAGAGTATCTTCATCTCTCACAATAAGAAAGAGTATCTTCATCTCTCACAATAAGAAAGAGTATCTTCATCTCTCACAATAAGAAAGAGTATCTTCATCTCTCACAATAAGAAAGAGTATCTTCATCTCTCACAATAAGAAAGAGTATCTTCATCTCTCACAATAAGAAAGAGTATCTTCATCTCTCACAATAAGAAAGAGTATCTTCATCTCTCACAATAAGAAAGAGTATCTTCATCTCTCACAATAAGAAAGAGTATCTTCATCTCTCACAATAAGAAAGAGTATCTTCATCTCTCACAATAAGAAAGAGTATCTTCATCTCTCACAATAAGAAAGAGTATCTTCATCTCTCACAATAAGAAAGAGTATCTTCATCTCTCACAATAAGAAAGAGTATCTTCATCTCTCACAATAAGAAAGAGTATCTTCATCTCTCACAATAAGAAAGAGTATCTTCATCTCTCACAATAAGAAAGAGTATCTTCATCTCTCACAATAAGAAAGAGTATCTTCATCTCTCACAATAAGAAAGAGTATCTTCATCTCTCACAATAAGAAAGAGTATCTTCATCTCTCACAATAAGAAAGAGTATCTTCATCTCTCACAATAAGAAAGAGTATCTTCATCTCTCACAATAAGAAAGAGTATCTTCATCTCTCACAATAAGAAAGAGTATCTTCATCTCTCACAATAAGAAAGAGTATCTTCATCTCTCACAATAAGAAAGAGTATCTTCATCTCTCACAATAAGAAAGAGTATCTTCATCTCTCACAATAAGAAAGAGTATCTTCATCTCTCACAATAAGAAAGAGTATCTTCATCTCTCACAATAAGAAAGAGTATCTTCATCTCTCACAATAAGAAAGAGTATCTTCATCTCTCACAATAAGAAAGAGTATCTTCATCTCTCACAATAAGAAAGAGTATCTTCATCTCTCACAATAAGAAAGAGTATCTTCATCTCTCACAATAAGAAAGAGTATCTTCATCTCTCACAATAAGAAAGAGTATCTTCATCTCTCACAATAAGAAAGAGTATCTTCATCTCTCACAATAAGAAAGAGTATCTTCATCTCTCACAATAAGAAAGAGTATCTTCATCTCTCACAATAAGAAAGAGTATCTTCATCTCTCACAATAAGAAAGAGTATCTTCATCTCTCACAATAAGAAAGAGTATCTTCATCTCTCACAATAAGAAAGAGTATCTTCATCTCTCACAATAAGAAAGAGTATCTTCATCTCTCACAATAAGAAAGAGTATCTTCATCTCTCACAATAAGAAAGAGTATCTTCATCTCTCACAATAAGAAAGAGTATCTTCATCTCTCACAATAAGAAAGAGTATCTTCATCTCTCACAATAAGAAAGAGTATCTTCATCTCTCACAATAAGAAAGAGTATCTTCATCTCTCACAATAAGAAAGAGTATCTTCATCTCTCACAATAAGAAAGAGTATCTTCATCTCTCACAATAAGAAAGAGTATCTTCATCTCTCACAATAAGAAAGAGTATCTTCATCTCTCACAATAAGAAAGAGTATCTTCATCTCTCACAATAAGAAAGAGTATCTTCATCTCTCACAATAAGAAAGAGTATCTTCATCTCTCACAATAAGAAAGAGTATCTTCATCTCTCACAATAAGAAAGAGTATCTTCATCTCTCACAATAAGAAAGAGTATCTTCATCTCTCACAATAAGAAAGAGTATCTTCATCTCTCACAATAAGAAAGAGTATCTTCATCTCTCACAATAAGAAAGAGTATCTTCATCTCTCACAATAAGAAAGAGTATCTTCATCTCTCACAATAAGAAAGAGTATCTTCATCTCTCACAATAAGAAAGAGTATCTTCATCTCTCACAATAAGAAAGAGTATCTTCATCTCTCACAATAAGAAAGAGTATCTTCATCTCTCACAATAAGAAAGAGTATCTTCATCTCTCACAATAAGAAAGAGTATCTTCATCTCTCACAATAAGAAAGAGTATCTTCATCTCTCACAATAAGAAAGAGTATCTTCATCTCTCACAATAAGAAAGAGTATCTTCATCTCTCACAATAAGAAAGAGTATCTTCATCTCTCACAATAAGAAAGAGTATCTTCATCTCTCACAATAAGAAAGAGTATCTTCATCTCTCACAATAAGAAAGAGTATCTTCATCTCTCACAATAAGAAAGAGTATCTTCATCTCTCACAATAAGAAAGAGTATCTTCATCTCTCACAATAAGAAAGAGTATCTTCATCTCTCACAATAAGAAAGAGTATCTTCATCTCTCACAATAAGAAAGAGTATCTTCATCTCTCACAATAAGAAAGAGTATCTTCATCTCTCACAATAAGAAAGAGTATCTTCATCTCTCACAATAAGAAAGAGTATCTTCATCTCTCACAATAAGAAAGAGTATCTTCATCTCTCACAATAAGAAAGAGTATCTTCATCTCTCACAATAAGAAAGAGTATCTTCATCTCTCACAATAAGAAAGAGTATCTTCATCTCTCACAATAAGAAAGAGTATCTTCATCTCTCACAATAAGAAAGAGTATCTTCATCTCTCACAATAAGAAAGAGTATCTTCATCTCTCACAATAAGAAAGAGTATCTTCATCTCTCACAATAAGAAAGAGTATCTTCATCTCTCACAATAAGAA
The DNA here is from genome assembly GCA_944989445.1 of Ampullaceana balthica. Taxonomy (NCBI): domain Eukaryota; kingdom Metazoa; phylum Mollusca; class Gastropoda; family Lymnaeidae; genus Ampullaceana; species Ampullaceana balthica. The sequence goes on from CALYLW010001762.1 coordinate 17,676, forward strand.
AGAGTATCTTCATCTCTCACAATAAGAAAGAGTATCTTCATCTCTCACAATAAGAAAGAGTATCTTCATCTCTCACAATAAGAAAGAGTATCTTCATCTCTCACAATAAGAAAGAGTATCTTCATCTCTCACAATAAGAAAGAGTATCTTCATCTCTCACAATAAGAAAGAGTATCTTCATCTCTCACAATAAGAAAGAGTATCTTCATCTCTCACAATAAGAAAGAGTATCTTCATCTCTCACAATAAGAAAGAGTATCTTCATCTCTCACAATAAGAAAGAGTATCTTCATCTCTCACAATAAGAAAGAGTATCTTCATCTCTCACAATAAGAAAGAGTATCTTCATCTCTCACAATAAGAAAGAGTATCTTCATCTCTCACAATAAGAAAGAGTATCTTCATCTCTCACAATAAGAAAGAGTATCTTCATCTCTCACAATAAGAAAGAGTATCTTCATCTCTCACAATAAGAAAGAGTATCTTCATCTCTCACAATAAGAAAGAGTATCTTCATCTCTCACAATAGAAAGAGTATCTTCATCTCTCACAATAAGAAAGAGTATCTTCATCTCTCACAATAAGAAAGAGTATCTTCATCTCTCACAATAAGAAAGAGTATCTTCATCTCTCACAATAAGAAAGAGTATCTTCATCTCTCACAATAAGAAAGAGTATCTTCATCTCTCACAATAAGAAAGAGTATCTTCATCTCTCACAATAAGAAAGAGTATCTTCATCTCTCACAATAAGAAAGAGTATCTTCATCTCTCACAATAAGAAAGAGTATCTTCATCTCTCACAATAAGAAAGAGTATCTTCATCTCTCACAATAAGAAAGAGTATCTTCATCTCTCACAATAAGAAAGAGTATCTTCATCTCTCACAATAAGAAAGAGTATCTTCATCTCTCACAATAAGAAAGAGTATCTTCATCTCTCACAATAAGAAAGAGTATCTTCATCTCTCACAATAAGAAAGAGTATCTTCATCTCTCACAATAAGAAAGAGTATCTTCATCTCTCACAATAAGAAAGAGTATCTTCATCTCTCACAATAAGAAAGAGTATCTTCATCTCTCACAATAAGAAAGAGTATCTTCATCTCTCACAATAAGAAAGAGTATCTTCATCTCTCACAATAAGAAAGAGTATCTTCATCTCTCACAATAAGAAAGAGTATCTTCATCTCTCACAATAAGAAAGAGTATCTTCATCTCTCACAATAAGAAAGAGTATCTTCATCTCTCACAATAAGAAAGAGTATCTTCATCTCTCACAATAAGAAAGAGTATCTTCATCTCTCACAATAAGAAAGAGTATCTTCATCTCTCACAATAAGAAAGAGTATCTTCATCTCTCACAATAAGAAAGAGTATCTTCATCTCTCACAATAAGAAAGAGTATCTTCATCTCTCACAATAAGAAAGAGTATCTTCATCTCTCACAATAAGAAAGAGTATCTTCATCTCTCACAATAAGAAAGAGTATCTTCATCTCTCACAATAAGAAAGAGTATCTTCATCTCTCACAATAAGAAAGAGTATCTTCATCTCTCACAATAAGAAAGAGTATCTTCATCTCTCACAATAAGAAAGAGTATCTTCATCTCTCACAATAAGAAAGAGTATCTTCATCTCTCACAATAAGAAAGAGTATCTTCATCTCTCACAATAAGAAAGAGTATCTTCATCTCTCACAATAAGAAAGAGTATCTTCATCTCTCACAATAAGAAAGAGTATCTTCATCTCTCACAATAAGAAAGAGTATCTTCATCTCTCACAATAAGAAAGAGTATCTTCATCTCTCACAATAAGAAAGAGTATCTTCATCTCTCACAATAAGAAAGAGTATCTTCATCTCTCACAATAAGAAAGAGTATCTTCATCTCTCACAATAAGAAAGAGTATCTTCATCTCTCACAATAAGAAAGAGTATCTTCATCTCTCACAATAAGAAAGAGTATCTTCATCTCTCACAATAAGAAAGAGTATCTTCATCTCTCACAATAAGAAAGAGTATCTTCATCTCTCACAATAAGAAAGAGTATCTTCATCTCTCACAATAAGAAAGAGTATCTTCATCTCTCACAATAAGAAAGAGTATCTTCATCTCTCACAATAAGAAAGAGTATCTTCATCTCTCACAATAAGAAAGAGTATCTTCATCTCTCACAATAAGAAAGAGTATCTTCATCTCTCACAATAAGAAAGAGTATCTTCATCTCTCACAATAAGAAAGAGTATCTTCATCTCTCACAATAAGAAAGAGTATCTTCATCTCTCACAATAAGAAAGAGTATCTTCATCTCTCACAATAAGAAAGAGTATCTTCATCTCTCACAATAAGAAAGAGTATCTTCATCTCTCACAATAAGAAAGAGTATCTTCATCTCTCACAATAAGAAAGAGTATCTTCATCTCTCACAATAAGAAAGAGTATCTTCATCTCTCACAATAAGAAAGAGTATCTTCATCTCTCACAATAAGAAAGAGTATCTTCATCTCTCACAATAAGAAAGAGTATCTTCATCTCTCACAATAAGAAAGAGTATCTTCATCTCTCACAATAAGAAAGAGTATCTTCATCTCTCACAATAAGAAAGAGTATCTTCATCTCTCACAATAAGAAAGAGTATCTTCATCTCTCACAATAAGAAAGAGTATCTTCATCTCTCACAATAAGAAAGAGTATCTTCATCTCTCACAATAAGAAAGAGTATCTTCATCTCTCACAATAAGAAAGAGTATCTTCATCTCTCACAATAAGAAAGAGTATCTTCATCTCTCACAATAAGAAAGAGTATCTTCATCTCTCACAATAAGAAAGAGTATCTTCATCTCTCACAATAAGAAAGAGTATCTTCATCTCTCACAATAAGAAAGAGTATCTTCATCTCTCACAATAAGAAAGAGTATCTTCATCTCTCACAATAAGAAAGAGTATCTTCATCTCTCACAATAAGAAAGAGTATCTTCATCTCTCACAATAAGAAAGAGTATCTTCATCTCTCACAATAAGAAAGAGTATCTTCATCTCTCACAATAAGAAAGAGTATCTTCATCTCTCACAATAAGAAAGAGTATCTTCATCTCTCACAATAAGAAAGAGTATCTTCATCTCTCACAATAAGAAAGAGTATCTTCATCTCTCACAATAAGAAAGAGTATCTTCATCTCTCACAATAAGAAAGAGTATCTTCATCTCTCACAATAAGAAAGAGTATCTTCATCTCTCACAATAAGAAAGAGTATCTTCATCTCTCACAATAAGAAAGAGTATCTTCATCTCTCACAATAAGAAAGAGTATCTTCATCTCTCACAATAAGAAAGAGTATCTTCATCTCTCACAATAAGAAAGAGTATCTTCATCTCTCACAATAAGAAAGAGTATCTTCATCTCTCACAATAAGAAAGAGTATCTTCATCTCTCACAATAAGAAAGAGTATCTTCATCTCTCACAATAAGAAAGAGTATCTTCATCTCTCACAATAAGAAAGAGTATCTTCATCTCTCACAATAAGAAAGAGTATCTTCATCTCTCACAATAAGAAAGAGTATCTTCATCTCTCACAATAAGAAAGAGTATCTTCATCTCTCACAATAAGAAAGAGTATCTTCATCTCTCACAATAAGAAAGAGTATCTTCATCTCTCACAATAAGAAAGAGTATCTTCATCTCTCACAATAAGAAAGAGTATCTTCATCTCTCACAATAAGAAAGAGTATCTTCATCTCTCACAATAAGAAAGAGTATCTTCATCTCTCACAATAAGAAAGAGTATCTTCATCTCTCACAATAAGAAAGAGTATCTTCATCTCTCACAATAAGAAAGAGTATCTTCATCTCTCACAATAAGAAAGAGTATCTTCATCTCTCACAATAAGAAAGAGTATCTTCATCTCTCACAATAAGAAAGAGTATCTTCATCTCTCACAATAAGAAAGAGTATCTTCATCTCTCACAATAAGAAAGAGTATCTTCATCTCTCACAATAAGAAAGAGTATCTTCATCTCTCACAATAAGAAAGAGTATCTTCATCTCTCACAATAAGAAAGAGTATCTTCATCTCTCACAATAAGAAAGAGTATCTTCATCTCTCACAATAAGAAAGAGTATCTTCATCTCTCACAATAAGAAAGAGTATCTTCATCTCTCACAATAAGAAAGAGTATCTTCATCTCTCACAATAAGAAAGAGTATCTTCATCTCTCACAATAAGAAAGAGTATCTTCATCTCTCACAATAAGAAAGAGTATCTTCATCTCTCACAATAAGAAAGAGTATCTTCATCTCTCACAATAAGAAAGAGTATCTTCATCTCTCACAATAAGAAAGAGTATCTTCATCTCTCACAATAAGAAAGAGTATCTTCATCTCTCACAATAAGAAAGAGTATCTTCATCTCTCACAATAAGAAAGAGTATCTTCATCTCTCACAATAAGAAAGAGTATCTTCATCTCTCACAATAAGAAAGAGTATCTTCATCTCTCACAATAAGAAAGAGTATCTTCATCTCTCACAATAAGAAAGAGTATCTTCATCTCTCACAATAAGAAAGAGTATCTTCATCTCTCACAATAAGAAAGAGTATCTTCATCTCTCACAATAAGAAAGAGTATCTTCATCTCTCACAATAAGAAAGAGTATCTTCATCTCTCACAATAAGAAAGAGTATCTTCATCTCTCACAATAAGAAAGAGTATCTTCATCTCTCACAATAAGAAAGAGTATCTTCATCTCTCACAATAAGAAAGAGTATCTTCATCTCTCACAATAAGAAAGAGTATCTTCATCTCTCACAATAAGAAAGAGTATCTTCATCTCTCACAATAAGAAAGAGTATCTTCATCTCTCACAATAAGAAAGAGTATCTTCATCTCTCACAATAAGAAAGAGTATCTTCATCTCTCACAATAAGAAAGAGTATCTTCATCTCTCACAATAAGAAAGAGTATCTTCATCTCTCACAATAAGAAAGAGTATCTTCATCTCTCACAATAAGAAAGAGTATCTTCATCTCTCACAATAAGAAAGAGTATCTTCATCTCTCACAATAAGAAAGAGTATCTTCATCTCTCACAATAAGAAAGAGTATCTTCATCTCTCACAATAAGAAAGAGTATCTTCATCTCTCACAATAAGAAAGAGTATCTTCATCTCTCACAATAAGAAAGAGTATCTTCATCTCTCACAATAAGAAAGAGTATCTTCATCTCTCACAATAAGAAAGAGTATCTTCATCTCTCACAATAAGAAAGAGTATCTTCATCTCTCACAATAAGAAAGAGTATCTTCATCTCTCACAATAAGAAAGAGTATCTTCATCTCTCACAATAAGAAAGAGTATCTTCATCTCTCACAATAAGAAAGAGTATCTTCATCTCTCACAATAAGAAAGAGTATCTTCATCTCTCACAATAAGAAAGAGTATCTTCATCTCTCACAATAAGAAAGAGTATCTTCATCTCTCACAATAAGAAAGAGTATCTTCATCTCTCACAATAAGAAAGAGTATCTTCATCTCTCACAATAAGAAAGAGTATCTTCATCTCTCACAATAAGAAAGAGTATCTTCATCTCTCACAATAAGAAAGAGTATCTTCATCTCTCACAATAAGAAAGAGTATCTTCATCTCTCACAATAAGAAAGAGTATCTTCATCTCTCACAATAAGAAAGAGTATCTTCATCTCTCACAATAAGAAAGAGTATCTTCATCTCTCACAATAAGAAAGAGTATCTTCATCTCTCACAATAAGAAAGAGTATCTTCATCTCTCACAATAAGAAAGAGTATCTTCATCTCTCACAATAAGAAAGAGTATCTTCATCTCTCACAATAAGAAAGAGTATCTTCATCTCTCACAATAAGAAAGAGTATCTTCATCTCTCACAATAAGAAAGAGTATCTTCATCTCTCACAATAAGAAAGAGTATCTTCATCTCTCACAATAAGAAAGAGTATCTTCATCTCTCACAATAAGAAAGAGTATCTTCATCTCTCACAATAAGAAAGAGTATCTTCATCTCTCACAATAAGAAAGAGTATCTTCATCTCTCACAATAAGAAAGAGTATCTTCATCTCTCACAATAAGAAAGAGTATCTTCATCTCTCACAATAAGAAAGAGTATCTTCATCTCTCACAATAAGAAAGAGTATCTTCATCTCTCACAATAAGAAAGAGTATCTTCATCTCTCACAATAAGAAAGAGTATCTTCATCTCTCACAATAAGAAAGAGTATCTTCATCTCTCACAATAAGAAAGAGTATCTTCATCTCTCACAATAAGAAAGAGTATCTTCATCTCTCACAATAAGAAAGAGTATCTTCATCTCTCACAATAAGAAAGAGTATCTTCATCTCTCACAATAAGAAAGAGTATCTTCATCTCTCACAATAAGAAAGAGTATCTTCATCTCTCACAATAAGAAAGAGTATCTTCATCTCTCACAATAAGAAAGAGTATCTTCATCTCTCACAATAAGAAAGAGTATCTTCATCTCTCACAATAAGAAAGAGTATCTTCATCTCTCACAATAAGAAAGAGTATCTTCATCTCTCACAATAAGAAAGAGTATCTTCATCTCTCACAATAAGAAAGAGTATCTTCATCTCTCACAATAAGAAAGAGTATCTTCATCTCTCACAATAAGAAAGAGTATCTTCATCTCTCACAATAAGAAAGAGTATCTTCATCTCTCACAATAAGAAAGAGTATCTTCATCTCTCACAATAAGAAAGAGTATCTTCATCTCTCACAATAAGAAAGAGTATCTTCATCTCTCACAATAAGAAAGAGTATCTTCATCTCTCACAATAAGAAAGAGTATCTTCATCTCTCACAATAAGAAAGAGTATCTTCATCTCTCACAATAAGAAAGAGTATCTTCATCTCTCACAATAAGAAAGAGTATCTTCATCTCTCACAATAAGAAAGAGTATCTTCATCTCTCACAATAAGAAAGAGTATCTTCATCTCTCACAATAAGAAAGAGTATCTTCATCTCTCACAATAAGAAAGAGTATCTTCATCTCTCACAATAAGAAAGAGTATCTTCATCTCTCACAATAAGAAAGAGTATCTTCATCTCTCACAATAAGAAAGAGTATCTTCATCTCTCACAATAAGAAAGAGTATCTTCATCTCTC
>CALYLW010001762.1:24932-95358 GCA_944989445.1 Ampullaceana balthica
TTTTTCTACTCTTGATGAATTTGGGAACTGGCTGAAATCCTCACGTCCTAATATTTTTTTTTAACGGAAAACTGAGTTCCTCAAATTCAGATATAACAGATTTTATTATCAAATTCAGCTCCTCATCTTCAAGCTGAATATTGTTTTAATTAAATTTTTTAATCAAGTCGGTCAAATAAGCGATGTCACTTTTGATTAAGATTAACTTTAATCGTACAGCATTATTTTCATCTTTCAACAACTCCAGCGCCGAGTTAAAAAGCTTTTACAATACCCATCTAAAGAGGTACCATATCACAATCAACCAACTTTTGTATGAAGCAGATAACGATTACATTCTTCATATTTTTCAATACAAAGTTGTTTTTCAATATATCAACCAATGATTACCTTCTGATTGTGTTAATAACTGTAATTACACATTGTAATGACTGATGTAGGCGCCCACTTAATTTTTTTCCTACTACATGTTTACAATGGATGATACAGTGCACTATTAAAGCGTTTAGCACCTAAGTTTTCAAGTATGTAAAAACAACCTTGTATCACTCATTTATCGTTAGAGCACCATCTGTGGATACTGATAAGATAGTACTCATATGTATTGTTGATTACTTTTAAGTATCAGTTTGCATATATGTAGCAAATGGTAATTCTTGCAATTTGATTTTTCCCCCTTTGTATGCTAAGAGTAAAGTTTCTTTTGATGGTAAAGTTCACTCATTACGTGAGATGTCTTCTTATATGTTCTGTATTATTACTCAACGAAATGTACTTGATAATATTAGATGCTAGATTGTTTAGCACAGTATTTTTTACCTCACTTAATGGTCGGTATACTTTGTTCTGCACCAATAGTATGAGCTTTTTTCCGATTAGAAAATTATTAACGAAATATTAAATGAAGCAAGCGAGCCATCGCCATGTTGTGCGATTGCGGTTGAAAAGAATGTTTGTCAATATCCGTTGTTTGAACATTTCTTTTTTTCTTTTAGAATTTGAAAATAAGATAAATCATTTTTTTTATGAACATGAACTTTAGTCAAATGTTTTTGTAATCTGGAAGGCTATATAGGCTCGCTGAATACATGAAGGCTATTTTCTAAATACTCTATTCTTTCTTGTATGTTTTCACCGCCCCTTAAAGTTATTCTCTATCCCCCAAATGCACCACTAGCCATGATCGTCCTCATTGAAGGCAACAGCGCACCTGGGGGGGGGGTAGCAACCACTTTGGGAAACACTGTACTAAGCCATATACAACAAACAGACAAACATGCATAGTATAATTTATATATAAATGAACTTTGAACTCAGTCTATTATGGTGGTAGGACAATCCTAACATTTCACTTGACATGTTATTCCTTATTAAGGAGATTGAAGTCAAGTGGCGTGCCATTTTGATATAAATAAAAATTAACAACTGGTAACAAATGTACATCTCTCATTTGTACAGCAATACTTGACGGTAAATATATTTAATCACTAGGATTCTAAATAATGTATTTTTCCTTTAAATTCAACATTTCTATACATAATACTTATTTACATGCAATAGAAATTGTAAGCAATGCAAATAAATAAAAATGTGTTACATAAAATTGGAGATTGCAGGTTCACTGAAGTTAGAAAAAATAATATTATTATATTATTACTCTTGCCGCTTAAATTGTCTAAAGTTGTCTAAAGTTGTCCTGCTTGTTTGCACAAAATCGCTTTGGTGAATATATATAGAGATTGTCGATTGCGTGTAGAGAATTGGTCACCTACCTGTGTGCTGCCGGGCCCTGACGACTGTCAGCTTCTTTGGCCTGTCCGAGCATTGATGCAAATAACAATGATTCCTGACATTGTAGACAGGCAAATGTGTGGAGCTTTTGCAAAAGAAAAAAAACGGATACAGAGCCAATTCTACATGTTACGTTTTGAAAAATTTAGTTCATCGAGAACAGGGATCATAACGAAGATACTATGTAATCCTCATACAAATATTGTAGACAGCTGCGCATCGTCGGTCAGTTATCTGCCCGGCCACGCAACTTAAAGGGAATTTTGATCCTGACCATCTGGTCATGTAAGGAATTATTGATACAATTCTTGTAAAACTTTTAAACTTTCATTTTATTCAGCAAGTTACACATCAACATTTGGTTGTGTAAGGAATTATTGATAAAATCGTTGTGTAATCTTTAGTCACGTGTTTTCGTAGTCTGGGCGGATTTACGGGTTCGCTGAATAAATACATCAAGTTTTTAAAATATTTTTTCTTTCTTTTATGCTACCATCGCCTCCTTAAAGTTATTCTCCTACAAATGCACTGTAGTCAGAACCGCCTACCTGGATCACTGCAGCGCCCATCATGGGGTGGTTGCGCCTACATTGGGAATCACTGCAACGCCGTAAAGACAAACAGCAAATTTTTATTTATATATAACGAGCTGACACATGTCGCGTTGCAACGATCTAAGGATAAAGGAATACATTCAAAGAAATCATTGAGTGGCACCTGTTAAAAACAATTCAGCCAGAAACCTTTGCGGAAATGTAGTAAAGAAATTCGTATTGTTTTTAGGAGTCCAATAATAAAAATACAATTTTAAAAGCTTACATAAAAACAATTTTATGGGCCAAGGCCCACGAATACGAGACAAAATTAAAAAAGAAATGTATTGCAAATTTACTCAGCAACTTATCAAATGATATAGGTTAAATGAAACAATAATGACAACGTTTATATCAATTTTTAAAAAAAACAACACAACATAAATAGCCCCGGCGACCAAAATGGTGCAAGATGTAAATTTCAGAATCCCTATCTACGTCATTCTGTATCCCGATGGATCTATGTGTTAATATATGTCAAGATTGTGTAAAATTGAATGGCGGGAAACAAATTTGCAAATTATCCACAGCAAAAAAGATTTTAGCTTCCCTGTCAAAAAGGAATCACCATAAGGCGTTCAATGTTCAATATTTTTAATATGGGTCATCAAGTATTTATGTACCAAGTTTAGTAAAGATACATCTTTTAACCAAGTAACTTTTTAACTTTAGGGGAAAAGTGACATTTTAGGCCCCCGGGCCCCATAAGTTTTTATTATTTTTTATACTCTTTACACCAAAAAGTTATCGCAAATGAATTCAACGAATTCCCAAAATATCAAAAAAGTATGATGCATAAAATATTTATTTATATTGCTAATAGAAGCAAGAAACAACTTTAAGACTCCCCCCCCCCAACGCCCAATGGGTTCAATGTTTAAAGTACGAAATATCTGTTCATTAAAATCTGGATAATAGTGTAAATTATTATTTACCCCCAAATATGTTGATATTTTATTAAAGACTAAGAGGATACAAGGACAGAATTATAGATTTATCACCCACCCTCTCCTTTACTATATAAGCTCTTACTATTATGTCCTTACTATTTCTCTACTGGACTAGGTTTTTTTATTCTTTCGTTATATTCATTTTATGTGTGTACTATTTGTTCGGTGAGGTAGGCGCCTTGCGGAAACGCTCGCTGTTTTGTTACGTCCTGTCAGGCTAACTCATACCCTGTTTATATGTTATGCATTTAATTGTAGGAGAATCGTAGCAATTTATTGAAATATTATCCCTTATCAAAGAGATCGAAGTTAAGTGGCGTGCCACTTGGATAAACATCAAATTTATTGACTTTACCAGTAGAGCATAAGTTCATCAATTAGCCAAGCAATACATGAAGATAAATGTATAAGATGCATCGTTTTTTAATTGGAAATATCTAGGATTCAAAAATGTATATTTCCTTTAAAATTAAGCATTTCTATAAATAATATTTAGGTTCATGCAAATAAAAGTGTATATTATACAAATAAGTAATACTATGTCGAATAGACTCATAGATTGACATTTAACCGTCGTTAAAGCAGATAATATTTTGATGTGCTAATTAATCTTGCCACTTAGTTGTCTTAATTACAATCTCATATTAATTAGGTCGATAGCGGTGCTTTTTCGTGCGGCTTTCATGGGGAAACTTTAATTTAATTGCACGTGAATTAAGAAAATAGATAACATTTTAATTTGTAAATTCTATATGTATATGTGAGTTCAAATTTTGGTCAATGATTTTATTTCCATTAAAATATGTTGCTGTATTTCTTTTTTTTAATTTACAGGCAAAACTAAATTAACAAACAGAAAACTCAAACAAACTGAGAGACAACACATACAATCAAATAAGTGTAAAAGGCAGACAGACAACACTAAAAAGCAGACAACTTTGACACACATATAGGCCTAATACTAACACTCAGAAATCTGTTACATTTACGAAACACAAAGAGACAACTTTGAAAGAAAGAAAACCCTAAATAAAATGAACAAAAAAAAACTTTTTTAAAAAGATGAGGCCCAGCTGCAGTGAGGAATGTAGAATCTCGCATAAAAAAGCAGAAACTAATTTTTATAGTATTTTCTTTAAACAATTAAATGAAGGATATTTAAGTAGAAAAATTATTCAATTTGTGCAATTAATATGCTGAAGAAATTCGAATTTTCAAAAATAAAATTAAGCTTTAGATTGCAACAGTTTTTTTCACTCGCTCTGTAATGTTATATTATGATATATATAGTATATAGCTCAACGCCCCTGAATTCGAAAGATGGCGCTGCTGCGGTGCCATGTGTCTAAAGAAATCTGGTACACGATAAAACAGCTTGAATTAGCCAAAATATTCAATTTTATTAGACTTTATAACAAACTTAACAGCTCTAATATTTTCTTCTGCCTGCGTTGAGAGAATATTCTCTCAAGCATTTATGATATAAACCAAAGTGAGATGTGTTTTCAAAGGGAGGGAGTTGTTTAAGAACTATGATGTCACATAAAAAATGCACAACTTTAAATGAAAGCTCCACTTAAATATTTTATTGCTTACCATAAATTTATTAAATGACTTTTTAAATAACTCCGCGCGAGCTACAATTTTAGTATGCTGTATTACACTAAATACATACTTAAATAACTTCAAATTGATTAGAAACATGCTAAATTTTTAGTAGGAAACACGGCTTTTCTTAAAATTATTATTTTTGGAGGGGGGGTGGGGGAGAGAAGCTTTGTGACGTCATATTTGTTTATTATTTAGCTTGTCTAGGTTTTTTTCTTTCAGATCTAGGTTTTTAAATCCTTTATATTAACTCGTGGTGTCTGCGGCGGACCTTGCTTGCTTGCTTGTCGCCAAAACTTTTGATCGATTTTTTACCCACTTGCTCGCAAGATAGCGAGCTGAAATTTTGCAGGCGGTTTTGTACCGATGATAAAAACAATGTATCAAAATTTCAGATCGATCGCATGTACCGTAATTAAATTATTGATTTTTTAGATTATTTTATTTATTCCTATGTATCATGCTATTTTTTGAGATAGAGCGTCGCGGTGCGTATTATATTGAACAACTTTTCTGTCGCGCAATAAGGTGCGTATTTTATTGACAGCTCTTTTTATAAACATATTCCTGATCGGTGCGCATTATATTAAACACGTTTTACGACACAACTGCAATTTTGTATTTCTGGATGGTCTGGCGCTGCGTATTATAATGAACATTCTTTTAATTACTTCTCGTACATAAAGGATTTATAGTCAAAAACTTGGTTTTTTACGGGTTGTTTTTATTTTTACATGTTGGCTAGGTTTTTCCCAAAATTGTCACTGGCAGCACTGCTCACTATACTTTTCCTACATTACTTTTGAAGAGCGTAAGACACTACTATTCGTACCATTCATAAGAAACGTATTCATCTATTATGACCAGCATTCTCATTGTACGGGTCGCGACCCCAAAGGGGTCACCAACTAATACATTCGACATAGAAAAAAAATTATCTCTCTATCTCTCTATGGCATCCGTCCATCCTCATGGGATGATGGCGTTTCCTCCTGCTCCTCTACCCCCCTTCCCCTTTCTCCTGGCATTTTCTCCTCGCTCCTGTCTGTAAGGGAAGCTTCCAAGAAGGTAGAGGAAAAAAAAAGGAGGCTACGATAGCCTAGGCAGAACTTTAAAGAAGACCAGCTGTTGCCCAGGCAGCAGGCCCTCTCTCTCCACACAAATGGTGATTCCAGGGGAACAGCTTAGCTGATACAACAAGGCGCCATCTGTGTCGCAGGAGTTGCCAGAGATATAGCGCATCGCAATAAAACTGCCTAAGGGACTCCGTCTCCTGATTTTCTGTTAGTGTTTACTCCCTTAGTCTCTCCATGAACAGGTGTGGCCGCGAGACAGCGGAGGTATGATATTGGAGTTTCCCTCTCCTAGATGAGCTACCTATCAAGGTTTACGAGCCATCATCTGCTCGAAGCGGCTGGTTTTAAGGCACCAGCGGCCCGCCTTATACCTTCTCGGTCAGTTGAAACGTGATCCACCAGACTTGGTTACAAGTCATACGAGAAGGCCAGGAGTTGGACTTTGGTTAGCAGAGGCTATTATGAGACGCAAGCTATGGGGATATTTCGAGAGAAAAAATATTCACCATAATGCAAATTTGTACTGATAACTTTGTACTAGTACATTTATTACATTTTAACAATAATGGCGAAAAAGGAAGTTGTAATATGATTAGTATACATAGCTATAAGTATAGTCTATTTAATTTATTCTCAGCAGTTAAGGCTCCAAAACAATATTCAGCAAATGACTGTCACGTGTTATTCAAAGTTTGCTTTGTAAATGATCACAGGGCACCTGATAAAGTGAGGCATACTAACCAACAGGGGAAGCATTTATTTGTTTTGCGGGTGGGGGGGGGGTGTCGGTTGGCTTGTCTGTTAATTTAATATTACTATCTCTAATTGCTTCCAATTTAGCGCGATCCTTAGAGATCACGTGATTACTGCATGGGTTTGTTATTGTCGGCTAACCCGTAATTGACAGACTATTATTATGTGACCTCCACGTGACCCTGTGGGAAGTGTTCTTCGCTCGCCTAGCATACTAAACTAAAAGAGTTTTGGAATTCATTCGACAGCATGAAATTAGAATCAAGCATCAGCGACTTGATGGATTAAGAAATTTTCAGCAAACGTGCACAGCAATAGTGCGTCATAAGACTTCACTATGGAATTCGCCAAGAAAAAAAAATTTAAAAAATACAAAACAAAACAAAACAAAATAAAACAAAACAAAAACATATCAAAACAAAATAAAACAAAACAAAAACAAAACAAAACAAAATAAAACCAAACCAAACAAAAACAAAAAACACCAAAAAAAACAAAAAAAACAAAAACAAAAAACAAAAACAAAAAAAAACAAAAACAACTCAAAAACAAAACAAAACAAAACAAAACCTTACACTGCTAGAAAGAAGCTCATCAAACTCTGCATGTTGGAGATGGTGAAATTATTTCTTGGGGATTCCAGTGAAGTAAAAATTGTAACGAATATCTGTGTCCAACAATACTTTCTTGCGGCGTATATCAGACATGTCCGTAGACGTTAAATAGCATATTTAGAATGATATAAAGGTTTTACCATTGTTTTCTTTTCAAGCTGATGAATCAACAGACGTAAGCACGTGTGCTCAGTTATTGGTCGTATTAAAAATTCATTTTTAATCTTCTTTTGAAATAAAATTTAATCTTTTTTCAGAGCTGTGGAAACAAAAGATTAATTATTCATTTAAAATTAATTTGATCAATTAAAATTTAAGACAAAATTTCGAAATCTGTTTTCAAATTTATTGATAATTTATATTATTTTATTACTTACATACTTTTCCCTCGTATTACTATTATTTTTTAAGACTTGAATACTTAAACAAAATTGTTTATCTTCTTTATTTTTTGCATAGCAGAACGAATTTGTTTGTGTTACGTCACAAAATGTAAGAGCCATGAAATTACCGCGACTTAACCAATTTTGCGAAATAATGAATTGCAACTTAACGTGATTTATATATGCATTATAAAGATATAATTAATCACAATTAATCGATTAATCGATTGAAAATTTTCACGATTAATGAATTTTTTTTTAATCAGTACCAGCCCTACATTTTAAAAAATACAACCTTTTTTAACATACTGTTTTCAATTGCATGGGGCTCGTGGGTCTCAAAGCGTTTATAAAAGGGAGTAGCCACCAAAAAGATGTTGGGAAACTAGCTAGCATACGGGAAAGTGGGTTAAAAGTCGATTCAAAACTTTTGCGACAAACAATCAAGCAGACGCCACGAGTTCATATAAAGGATTTTATAAAAATAACCGTTAAAAAACAAGTTTTTAAAAATCGTTTATGTACTAGACATAACTAAAAGAATATTCATTATAATACGCAACGCAGGACAATCCAAAAATACAAAATTGTTGTTATGTCTCGTAAAACATGTTTAATATAATGCGCACTGATCAGGAATATGTTTATAAAAAGTATTGTCAATAAAATACGCACCTTATTGCTTGACAGGAAAGGTTGTTCAATATAATACGCACAATGACATTATAGCAAACTAAATTTAACATGATAAATAGAGATAAATAAAATATTCTAAAAAATCAATAATTTAATTAGAGTACATGCGATCGATCTGACATTTTGATACATCATTTTTATTACCGGCACAACACTTTCTGCTAAATTTCAATTTCCTAGCCTACAAAGAAGTGGCTTAAAAATCGGTGGTCGGACACTTCGACCCGGGACGATTCGACCCCGGACGGTGCGACCCTGCCATTTCGACCACAGGACGCTTCGACCCCAGAATGTTTCAACCCCAGTCGGTTCGACCACTGAAGATTCGACCCCGGGCGATTCGACCCCGGACAGTTCGACCACGGGACGTTTTGACCACAGGGTGTTTCGACCCCGGACGATTCGACCCTTTTCTTTATAAGGCGTTAAATGGTTTTTGTTTAATCTTTGTTTGTAATTAATTTATTTATTTTAAATATATTTTTGGTATAAATATAGTTTAATTGTATTATTTCTTTAAAATAAAAAACAGTATGAAATAGTTATTTTTAACGTTAAATTTACGATGACTGAAAAAATTATACACACTGAGAACAAGTCAACTTTCAATGGGAATTCATGTTTGTGATACATACGCCATCCATTATTGTGATACATACACCATTCATGATTGTGATAAATTCACCATTCCTCTGCGGTAGAAAGTCCAACTCCACCCAAGCCCGATCCGATGTAAAAGGGCAATAAAAAGGCAATATGGTCCATTAGTCCTTTATAAAGGTACCTACATTATCTCTGACCATACTCCCTTTATTTAACTTCGCGATAACACTTGCCAACACACAGGATCCTGTGGTCGTCACTTAGTCTAGCCTTCGTAACATGTCATTATGATAATCATGATTATGTAACCCCCGGACAGTTCGACCACATAAAGTTTATACTAGGGTCAATGTTGTTGAAATAAGCTGTGATGGTATCCTTTTAAACGCCGCATTATTTTCGCCGTTATGACCGCTTTACAATTTAATCTAGCCACCATCCATGCACCTCATTTTATACAGTAGCCAATGGCATGCTTCCAGTAAGATATTACTGTGAAGTATAAACTTTTATTCCTACTGTTAATGCATTCGTCATACTCATAAACTAAAACTACGGTGAAATTGAACATTCAAACAGAATGTCAATAACAATGACGTAACTTTCAGTCAAGTCATATAGGCCCAGCAGCTTAAATGTATTTTCCGCTATGGGGGATTTTAACTATTCAGATTTATTAACTTTAGACAACTTAGTACGTCTTTTTCAAATCAGTTTTTCTGCTAGGGAGGTCTACATGTGTTAATGAACACATGAAACATAAATGAATTCAAAGGACGCGGGTTTGTAAGGAAAACAATTAAGAAAAAATATTTCATTCTTTTTTACAATGAACATCTTTGAAAAACCTGAAATATATATATATATATATAAGAATCAATAAAGGTCCTTTTTAAGTATGTTTGGGATAGGAGTTGAAGTAGGAGTGATCTTTAAGTTATTGTGTGATGTATACCTAGTGTTTTGGTGAGTGTTATGGCAAAGGTAAATATGCTACTGGGAGTGGGGGCAGAGAGAATATACAAATGACTATCTAACCACATGCCATTTTTATTGTCCCATTACATCGTGGCTTTGATTGGGGGTGGGGGGAAGAGAGATCAAGACATGTCTACCGAGACCAGGGACTGTGCGTTGGCCGGCACATAATGGTATGTTACAGAGACCAGACTAAGTTGCGACCACGGGACAACGTGTGCTGTTGAGGGTTATAGAAAAGGTAAATACAGGGAGTGTGTGTAAAGAGAATGTACGTACCTTTTTCTGACCACATTGCCTTTTTATTGTCTGATTACATCGGATTGGGGTGGGGTGGGGTGGAGTTGGATTGGCTTTGAACGACTTTTCTACAGTCGCGTTTAGAGGGATTATAAAAGAGGAACATTAGTTGCTCAACTTTAGTTGCTCAGAAATTACGTATGTGATAACGTAAAAATGGAAAATACTGTGGAATATGGATTGACGAAGCGAGGGAAAAAATCCTTGATTCTTGCTAACTATGAATACTGGTTTCATAAGTAGAACCAAAATAAAATGAAATTCTATGGAGGTGTAGCAAGTTCACGTCGTTGAAGTGCCACACCAGAGTAAACATGTTGGATCATTACAAACATACACCCGCATCAACGCCTTGACATACCTGAGAGGAATGGCACATTTATCTCAATCTTGAATTCGCAATGTATGTCAACTGTTTTAAGTGTAAATACTTTTTTCAATTGTCCTATTATAAAATAAATGTTAAAAATAATAGTTCATATTTCATACTGTTTTAATTTATAAACTATATTATTTTTTACATTGTACTATTATAAATTAAACGCTACAAATAACGAATTGATACTATTTTTAATTGTTTTAGAGATAATAAATAATAGTATTAAACTATATTAATTGTTTCAATCCTACTATAATAAAACAAACGATAAAAATAACTATTTCTTACTGTTTTCAATTTGAAATAGATAATAATGTTAACATATTTATTTTTATGGGGTCGAATCGTCCGGGGTCGAAGTGTCCGTAATTCGCTCTTAATATTTCCCATGAATGTTTTGGTGTTTAAGTTATCAAAATTTTACTTTTAAAAACATATTTGTACCTATATTCTACTTAATCAAAACTTTTTCAAATATACTTTTGAGTTTCATAATTTCTTGGGTAGGAGAAAAGTTAAAGAAGTATTTGTCAGTATTTAAACAAAAACAATTTAACTCTAATATGTCACCGGTTTGGAGTTTCCAAGGGCTGGAGCTATTCGGAACAGGGTCTGTATAGCCTAGTGATGGCGATCCTATGCCACGCGTGCCACTGACGGCACGCAGAGCCTCAGCAGCTGACACGCGACTAAAATATTATTTCCTTAATCAAACCACTTTGATGGCACTTCGTGTTGGTATTTTACAATATATAAGTAGGTTTTGATTGAATTTTGGGCACGCGGACCCAAAAAGTTTTGCCATCACTGGACTATAGCCTCTGATAGCTATTTGGACCCGGGCAGGTCCCGTTAGTTGAAAGTGTATTCGAACCAAGTGCAAGTAGCAGTGTAGAACTAGTATGGCTGGGAATTAAAAATATGTTGTTAATTTCAATGTTTTTGACCTGTTTTAAGAGTATTTTTATGCTCAGGGACAAAAAATGAAAATAAAAAGAAACTTGAAATAAAAATTACATTCAATTAAATGGAAAAAATCGATAACGAGTGAATAACTATAAAAATATCAATGGTCAGGTTTGTCCAATCGTGTAAGTCAATTGCACCGCTAACAAGTTTGCGTCACATTTCGATGAAAGTGAATCATTTAAATATTAATCCAATGACAAATGGCTTCAAATAAAATAACATAAAAATTACAACAACCAAAAAAAAAGAAAAGTTTCCCGAATAAAATTAAAACTCTGTACCTTCAGGCAAGCAATCCTTCACAATACCACAAGACTTGGACGGTTTGATGGAAATTGTGCTTTTTAAACTTATAAAAAAATCACTTAATATAGTATCGCTTACTACGCCTAAGAAACCTGTTATTTTAGATTACTACGACTATCGGGTCCGAAAAGCAATCACAGATTAGACGGATTCGGGTCCAAATAGCCACTTGCTTTCCAGAAAGTGTCGATATAACAGAGCTCAAAGAAAACTAAGATAACGTCAATTTTAACATGAGCTTCACATTAATAAGCTTTAATGCGATCTATTGATGTAATGCACGAGTAAATGTTGGGATCTACTTAAAATTCTTTATATTTGTGTCCTGATCGATAACTTCAACTTTTTTTTTACTTGGCACGCTTTTGTGGAGAAAGCTTAAAAAACATAGACTGAGTGCCAAATGTAGTAGCAGTTTGTGTAGAATCAATATAACATCGATCGAACTTGGCACACACACACAGAGAGATTTTTGTGTTGGCTAAAAATTGAGGGACTAAATGTATTTGAAAAGGTCTACTAAACTGGATGTTT
Source organism: Ampullaceana balthica (assembly GCA_944989445.1). NCBI lineage: Eukaryota > Metazoa > Mollusca > Gastropoda > Lymnaeidae > Ampullaceana > Ampullaceana balthica. The sequence continues at coordinate 37,466 of CALYLW010001762.1, forward strand.
TTTTTAACGATACTACATTTAGAGCAAACAAATATTTTAAACATGATTTGGATCTAGATAACCAAATTGTTTACATTTTTTCTCAAGAAATCTGGGTTCGATGATATAAAACATTAGTGATCACCGATTTAGGGGTTACCTTAAAAGACATTTATTTATTAGGATTTGAGACTTAACTGATGTCAAGATAAAAGTGTTCCAATGTAAGATTTTTTGATTGATAACAAAGCACATGCTGTAAAATAAAATAGTTACAAATATTAGTTTTGTAATATTTTAATAGATTGAGGCTAAAAGTTAGTTCTATAGCAAATCAAAAAATTGTGTAGTGTATATTAGTTAAATATGCTTGTTTTTTATTAAAATTAAAATGCCTCAATTTGGTTCACCACTCGCAAACGCCCATTAATAATAATAATAATAATAAATTGATTATTTATATAGCGTTGTATCCCAGTAAGGAACTGGGCTCACAGCGCTTTACATGAAAGAAATAACATACTTATAAGTATTAAATTAACATTCATATCACAACAAACACACACAATTACAATACATTATACATAAGCTACGTTAATCATTTACAAGAAATGTTGTTTCATCAATTTTAAAAATAAATTTTGAAAAGATGTGTCTTAAGTGCAGTCTTGAAGGACTTGGTTGTTTGAATACCACGTATGTGTAATGGTAGAGAATTCCATTGTTTGGCTGCACAAAAAGAGAACGACCTTTCACCAAACGTTTTGGTGCGTGTCGTAGGAACAGAGAGAACGCGTGTGTCTGCAGAAGATCTTAGCTTGCGAGTGGGTGAGTAGACCGACAAAAGTTCAGTAAGATACGATGGGCTTGAGTCCGAAAAGAAATTGTGACAGAGAACGGCCAGTTTGTAATCAATTCTTAGATACTCTAAGAACAATGAACTTTCGTAATATCATATCCAGCATTAGGATCGAAATAATATTCAAATAAGCAATAAGTTTTACATGCTATTAAAGGCAGTAACACATATTTTTTATAGAATACTAGGGGTTTTAGGGCGCTCATGGCGCCCACTTTTTTTGGTATAAAGCCCAAGTAACTTATCCTGGTTTGATACATACGAAATATTAAAATTCCTGAAATGTACACAAAGTACTTTATAATTATAAATCCTCAAATCCTCTTTTTACTACGCTCTCTTTTCCAAAATAAAAATATAGAATATTTTTGAATTTTAAAAATTTTGCACACCTCCTGATGCGCGCCATGTACTTGTATATATATTTAAATATAACATTTTTAAAAATGACGTCATAGCGTTACGGATCTTTCAAACCAACCTGTGACTTGGGCTATTATATTGTTTATTATCTTTATATTTAAGGTTTTAAAATGCTGTTTATATCATTTTTTTCGTTCGCTAGGTGTTTTTATAATTATCTAGGATACATAAAACTTACACTAGTTTCAGGCCAACTTGTTATTGATTTGTTTCACTGTAGTCAAGTACTTGTCTTTTGTTGTGGCAACAAATTCTATAACAACTGTAACAAGACAAAAGAGTTATTGACGTAGTGATCCCGTTGTTTGCACATATTGATTTTATTGGGCTTGCTAGCTGACACGTCGTGCGTTGCAATGATTTCATTATTGATGAATACCTCTCAACTGTTTTTTTTTACTGCTGCCTCTCCAATTTTGCAAAACACAAACGAGGGTTCTTAAATTCGTAGACTGCAACTAACTCTCAGTTAACAGCGCACACTGTCGACTACTTTAATTGTAAATGTTTCCCCTTATGGTCAATGCAAGCGTATTTAGGTAAAGTGTACTGGCCATTGATGCACTCATAAGAGTGATTCTCCTTGTAATCATATTTATAACTCACTGGTAATAAATAAGTATGATGCTGAGTTTTATATTTGTCAATTACAGTAAACAAAGATAATTGCTTGTAGTTTTTTTTCTAAATTTACGATATCATACAAAACTAATAATAATTATTATATTTTTGGGGTGTGTTGCAAGTAGGCCTCTCAACGGGTACTCGGGACCCGGGTACCCGTTGCCGTAAGATTACCCGGGTAGTAAAATTCCACCCGGGTACCATGAAAATGTGGCTTCAATGTCAATATAAACCAAACTTCGGCTCGAATGCGGCATTTTTGTGTTTAATTTACGGCTCGCAAAACAATTTATCAAATGAACATTTTTGTTTCAAATATATGCTGTGAATTACATCTAAGGAGAACTATTTGTCAACGGGAAATACAATACGGTCTCGACAAACCATAATGTATTTTGATATATATTTTTTCTCTGAAAATGAAACAAAATTCGCAAACTCAAGAAGATTTTGGTTATTTGAATGAATCATATAAAGAAAACAAAACTCTTCTGCCGAAAATAAGGATGGACTGTATAGAGATGAAAGAGGCCGTGTTTGTTATCGTTAATAAAAACACCCCTGCTTTGACACTAACATTGCTTTGAAATATGCCGACATCGGGCTACCGATTGATACCAATTATCTACCCCATCTCCCCCGTCCACTCCTATAATGTAACCGCACCCTTTCCATTCGCTTGTGTTTCTTGTGTTCGTTAACACGAGTTGACCTAGAATAACCGATGTTAATAATGCGTACAAGGTTGTCAGTTTTTAAGGTTAGTAAATTAAATAATTACCAAGATTGTAGGTTGGGTAAAACGTCGGCATAGAGATGAAAGAGGGCGCGTTTGATTTTGTTAACAAAAACACCCCTGCTTTGAAACTAACTTTGATCTTTGAAATACGCCGACATTGGGTTTACAATTGTTGATATTGTTTATCTACACCCCCTCCTCCTCCCTCCATTCGATTGTGTTTCGTGTGTTAATTACAGCGTGTGCCTTGCCCAAAAACTGATTTTAATAATACACCAAAATTTGTAAGTTTTACAGACAATAAATTAGTTACTAAAAGTGTAAGATGGATAAGGGCCCGTCCATAAATGATGTTACGTACCTAGGGGAGGAGGGGTCACACATTTGTGACAAGGGGGAGGGATGTGTTTAAGAATAAATGTGACGCCACATCAAAACGCGCAATTTGAAATAAAATTTCCACTGAGACATTTGATTTCTTACAATTTATTTACTGACGTTTTACATGGATTTAAGCGTGAAGCGATTTTTAGAGTTCAAATTCACATTAAATACAAAATAAAATGACAATAAACTTATTTGACACATGCTCATTTTTAAAAAAAAGGAAGTACGGCTTTTATGGGGGTGAGTGCAAAGCTTTGTGACGTCATATAGGAGGTGGCTCTAAGTTTTTGTGACAACCTGTGACGGGAGGGGGGGGCTGGGGTTAAAAATCGGCCAAAATGGCTTGACGTCATTTATGTACGGCCCCTAAGACGTCTGCCTTGTAGCTACTGTATGAAATGAGAAATAAGGTGCATGGAAGGTGGTTAGGTAGCTTTGTATAGCGGTCATGACGGGGAAAATCATGTGATGTTTCGAATGGGTAACCCGGGTACCCGTTCAAAATTTGGGTGGGTACCCGGGCAGCATTTTTCAACTATATTAACATCCCTAGTTGCAAGCTAAGTTTAATTAAAGTTAAAAGTCAAAGAATCTTTTGCATTGTTTAAAACCATAGGCATTATGACAAGTGTATATACAATTAGTTTATGTGACTAAGAAAAGATAATCTAAAATGGAGAATAATAAAAATCAAGTCTATATAATTAAGCAACAGTAACAAAATGAAAATAATTATAATGATTAGTTTTACTGAAGGAACGATGCATTCTTGTAAGCGCGTTATGTATTTTCCCTCCAGTTTTAAGAGGTACTATTTTCATAAATCTCTTGTTTCATCTAATTATAAAAAATCCACAAAGACTAGAGAATTAACACATATAACACAAAGAGTAGAACTTAGTAGAATTTGACTAGATTAAAAAAACAACACTATTACTCTTTTAAATTTGTGTACGTAAATTAACAATTAATGTCTCGAGTAACCATAAAAAAATTAACAATTAAATTATCTTTTTAAAATTAATCGACCAATCACTTAAAGTTATTAGAAGTTAAAAAGAATTTTTTTAAAACCCGTAAAAACTAAGTTTTTGACTATAAATCCCTTATATATAAGACATAATTAAAAGTATTGATCATGTTTAAACGCGACAAACATTTACAGACGGAATCTGCCTTAACTCCCCTTTGCTGTATAATTGGGGGGGGGGCGGGGGAGAAGGGAAAGGTCTGGTCACTGATCGCTGGACCGAGCTCAGCGTGACACGAAAATGTAAACAAAAGTGCGCCGGTACATCGATGGGTGGCGTCAACGAGTAAACTCAACTGGCATGTGAAAGAATAACAATAACAAACCGTGAATTTGAATTACATATGTTATATGGAGATAAACTAAAAATGCATTAATTTAATTACGGTACGTTCGATCGATCTGAAATTTTGATACAATGCATTGTTAGGTAACACGAGTCTATGTGAAAAATTTGAGCTCGATTGCATCACGGAAAGTGAGTCATTTTTTACTTTTGTTTTTTCCCCCCGACGTACCAAGAGATGAAGACAAGATTTCGAAGTTAATATAAGGGATTTAAATAAAACAACTCGTAAAAACAAAGTTGTTGACTATAAATCCTTTATGTATGAGACATAAAAAAAGAATTGATTATGTTCAAATGCGATTAACTTTAAAGACTGACACCGAATTATCGCCACTGACTTTAAAACCGGGGGAAGGGGCAGTGGTAACGGGGGTGTGAACATCGACGGGTGGCGTCAACGCGTGAACTAAACTGGCACTTGAAAGAAAAACAATAAATAACCGTGAATTTGAATTACATATGTTATGTAGAGATAAACTACAAATGCATTAATTTAATTACGGTACGTTCGATCGATCTGAAATTTTGATACAATGCATTGTTAGGTAACACAAGTCTATGTGCCAAATTTCAGCTCTATGGCATCACGGAAAGTGGGAAATTTTTTACTATTGTTTTTCCGCCCGATGTACGAAGAGATGACGACAAGATTTCGAAGTTAATATAAGGGATTTTAGAAAAAGAAAAATAAATAGCGGCCGATCAATAATAAATTTACTGAAGATTACACGAACGTTTTGGTTTTAAACTTGTGACTGACGTGAGTGTTCAAAATGTTGATAAAGTTTGCCTAAACTTTGATTCTGACACATCCCTACTTATCAAAGCAAATGAAAAGCGTATTCATTTAATGGCAGATATGGAGTCTGACTCAGAGACAGAAAAAATTAGCCGTGGCCTGTGAACGATGCATCACTTGCCAAAATCAACTGCTGCCTTGCAGGTGGTTTTGGCTGACCAAAAGCACATCCAGAAAAACAGCAGACTGTATTCGGAGACCACGAGCCTATTGGCGCAAAACTCGTCGGCACGCAAAACTCAAATTGAGAACGAAGAAGAAGAAGAAACAGAAAATGACGACAGCTTTTCTGATGAATTACTGCGTTACAAAATGGAGATGAAAGTTCCTGAATCCATTAATCATTTACAATGTTGGAAACTTAATGAACACTTATATCTAATAGTGTCATTCCTTGTCAAGACAATTTTGTGCATATCAATTACTTCAGTTCCATGTGAATGATTGTTTACCTCGGCTAGTTATTTTGTCAATTAGATCCGCTCATCACTTGAAAAAAATATTTTTCAACACACTTGTCTTTTTGCGTAGTAGGTTAAAAGATGACATATAAAGAAGACATTCCAGTGTTATTTAGATTTTCAACACGAACGTTTAATAAGTGTTACTTATGACATAAATTTTAATTTTTACTTTTATCGAAATTGACAATTAATTAATCGTTAATTTTTCGAAAATGAACGATTAAATTTAAATTAATCGTAAACAGCCCTATTTCGAATACATTGTGCTCTATTATTGGTTATAGTTTAGACGTATACAATAATTGCTATTGTCTGAGAATTTTTTCATTTTCCCTGATATCACAGTTTGAAATTAAATTAAATTAACAGAAATATTGGGGTCTTTATTGGTGCCAAATTTCATTTAAATAACTATTATGAGATACCAGTCAATATGGAAATGTAGGTATGTTGAGAAGGAAGTATCTTATCAGATTCGTGTAAATTATTCGTTTATTTTAGACAATTTGTTGGACTTAATCAAGAAAAAAATGATATTCGTAATTTTACTGTTCTAACAATTCTGAGAGCTTATGGATTCGACTGTATTTAGGTCAAAACATTGTTCCGCTAAAATGTAGTCTTAAAATACAGCATTACTCTATGAGTTATGGCGTTTTCCGGTTTAGAACTGACAAGCCATATGTAAAACAAGCAGGTCATTTAGTCAACAAGTAGTGAACACTGCAGAAAATACGTGTAACATCACCAGCATTTATTATACCATGGGAGAGACCTTTTGACACTATTGCTGAAAAAAGTTTATACACAATGTCTTAAGGAATATAAACATTTATTTGATTTATCAGGAATTTCAGACATTACGCGGAAACTTTGAAGAAATATGCTAAACATTTCTAAAAGGAAACCCCTTAAGAAAGTACACACATAATTCTCACACCAAATCTGCACAAAGATTGCGCAAGTTTTAAATAACATATTGCAATAAAACACATTATATAAATTAGCTATTTATAACAATATGCATGCTAGTTTTAAAATTATGTTTTAAACATATTATTTCCTTGTACACTTTATTACGGTGAAATTATTTATAAACAAAATGTGTAAATAAACTGAGAATACCAGGTGTTTCCTAGGAAAAATAATCTATGAAAAACAACAAAACTTGAGAGTAGTATGAAATAAAACGATCGATTTCTAGAAAGAGTAAATTGTTACATCATCCCATATCATTTCTGGAATTTCCAGTAGCTAAATATAGGACCCCGTGAGTCAAAATGGTATAAAAAGCCTGACACGTAAAGAAGAGCCTCATTATGAAACCGCATGTTGTAAAGTCAAGACGAGAATATAAAGGTAACACATTTTTATCCGCAAATTTACTAAATAGCTTCAATGGAATATGTCATCACGTTTTTAAAGAAAAATTGTTTGTCCTTACTACATTTATAAATTTCTTTCATAGTCTTGTTCTTCTATACAATAGCTGATGAATATTGCTAATTTTTAAGATGTACAATTTCTTTTTAACTTTAATTCACTTTAAAAATGTGCTAAAGCCAGAGGTAGATTGAAATCTAAGATAAGTTGTAGATAGACCAAACACACTGTTTAGACTTTAATTGAACATACGAGCTATTCCTGTGGTCTAAGGACTTTTATACCTTAAATAACGTCTATTGTAGCATGAGTACATACATAATGTCATTGCAATCTAGTAAGATAGGCAAAACAACAAACTACATATTGTAGAGCATATGAAGTATTTTGATTTTTAGGAGCAGCCTAAAGAAAGTTAGAGTTTACAAATATGATATAGTTTTCTGTACTATCGGAATTCTCTGGGATAAACTAAAAATAACACTGTTTAGAAGTTCAACGTAAAAAATATTTTACTAGCTTTCGGGAAAAGAAGCATATGATAGTTTATAAATGCCATTTTAATGTATAACTTATATATACTTGCACATTTTAGTAAGAAATGTTGAAATTTCAATGTTAACAACGACGTGGTAAACTTTTTTGTTCTTGCTCTAATTAATTTTATCTTTCAAAATTTGTAGCAGTTGGTTATATCAGGGGTGGGCAAAATTTGTCTACGGATTGTCACATTAAAAGCATTATTGTTATAGGCGGACCGCATATATATATATTGTCTACTTCAATTACAAAAGACAACGACTAAATGTAAATTAATGATAATAACCATATGCTTCTCATTTTATTTCACACTCACACTCTAATACTATGTACATTATATTTTAAAATACGATCTGAAACAGGTTCTAATTTGATAATAAAAATGTAAAATTCATTATTATTTCAACAAAAGTTTATTGTTATCTATCATAATAACTAGGAAGAAGAAGGAACATTATTTACACCGAAGTTGACCCAGTGGCGTAACAACTGGTTGGCATCGGGGCAGTTGTCAAGGGCGTCAGCCCAAAAGGGCGCACTGAATCTCTTTCTTTTTAAATTTGTATTTAAATAAATACATTCGGACCTCTCTAAGTCGAACTCAAAAGGACCCGAACAAAAATTTGACTTACGGAGTTTTTGAGTTAGGGAAAATTGCGATGAATCAAGGACAATGTAGACATTGAGAGGTGGGGTAACAGCCATACCGGATAGTATGCTTTACAGGAAAGAGCGGCGATTTCTGATGTTTCATATGAAAGGAAGCCAACTTGCTTTGACATACCGACACAAGCCCGTGAGAGGAGACACCTTCCGTCCCCTCCCAAACTTTACTCCCTCCACAGTGGGATGGGCGGAGTAAGGTTTTTCTTTCTTTCAAACACAAATTATTTTACTTTTTCTTAATGATTATCAGATGGGCAAACGTTAAATATTAAAAATGGACCCCAGGGGCACACTTGCTTCATTACATGTTTAATGTCAAATCCATTGCATTTAGTGGAATATATGTTTGCATTGAGGAATACTTTCGTAAATGAATTAGTTTCTACACGCTTTTATTTAAGTCACACTGTTTGTTTGTTGTATGTTGTATCCGTCAAATCTTGTAAAGTAAAAGTAAACCACTTGTGATAGTCCTATAGATCTTAAAATTTTACCACAGATAGATATTGGATTTTATCGATTAAAACAATTTTAAGCAATATTTAATCGATACAATTTTTAAAGATAAATCGATCGAGAAATTAATCATTAATTTCTGCAGCCCTACCATTTATATATATATATATATATATATATATATATATATATATATATATATATATATATATATATATATATATATATATATATATATATATTAGAGTGGCCCAAAATTATTTTTTTTGATTTTTCTAAATTTAAGGCCTGCATTGTGTTCTGCCAGAAAAAAGTGTTTTCTGAACAAATGGATACAATCGTGAAATATTTAGCGGTTGCACAAACGCCATGAAAACATTGATTTGGTAATAAATAGTTATTTAATGGTTTATGTTGAATGTTTAGTGTTAAACATGAAATAACAACCTCAAAACAAATAAAATAATATAATGCAACAAAGCAAAGTGTTTACTATTTATGGACGTCATATTCACTGACTGCTTTTTGCTAGTCCAGTAACCACTGTGGTCTTCTTTGCATCCGGATATAATCGTCAGTGTTCTTGCACCACCTGAAGTAAGAATTGCTTCTGATCCTCTTTTCTGCACAAAACTTCATTTAAATCCTGAATCAGTTTCACTCCTCTTTCGGCTGTGTCATTAACAACTTTCAAATTGGTTACAAGCTTTTCTGCATGTTTGTATTCATTGTTGCTGCTCCATGTTTCAGGGGACATCTCAAGGAATGAATGTAGCAAACCAAGAATGGAGAAAAATGCCTTTGTATTGTTTGTAACAAAGAAGCTGATGGGCTGGTCTGAATAGAATCCATTGGAATCAAGACGCTGAGCTCGATTTGTAGATCCGGGTTTTTCTTGCATATTTTTAAGCATCTGAACCTTTTGCTTGGGATCAATATTTTCATTAAAAAAAGCGAGGCCCGCAGTAATTTTACTTAGATACCATAAATGTCGACTGAAAGCGTTTTTCTGCTTTTCCAATAACTGAATTAACGGAGTTATATTTTTATAAATCTTACAGAAATTGTAGGTCATTTGATGGCGCCCTTGCTGGCTGTGGGGCTTGAAACCACAGTTTCATATAAGTACTGGAAGCAAAACAGAGTAACTGAAACAGTCCTTGTTCTTCAGAAAGCTTCAGCTTAAACAGCTTCATATCCACATCTTGTAGCAATACATTATTCTTGCCATCCAACGTGCTCTGTGTACAGCTCCTGGAGCATGGAAATGAATCCCACGTGGTGGTGTTCCTCCAAGAAATATGACAGCCAGTTCCAAACATTCTCTGTAATCATCTCGTGGGTGACGAATTTGAAGATAGTCATTTGCAAACTGCAATGTGCTCTCTTTGAAAAGGTCTACTTCAGTCATCCCAACTGTAGTATCATAGGATACATTCTCCATAAAATGCCACTGCTCTTTAAATCGTTTGAAAAGTGAAATATCAGGTCCAGATGAGGGCCCACATATCTTCAATGCGGTGAACACTTTTTCCAGAACAATTTCCATCATATGGTGGCGGCAAGCAAGATGAATAAGACTTTTTTCAAGCAGCTTTTCAATTAAAACACATGCCCATTTGGAATCCCCAGTGTTACTTGCTGTTGTGTCAAAAGTTAATGCTACTACTTTTTCACAAATTCCCCAGTCCTTCAGACATTCAACTACAGCTTTAACTTGACTGTCACCTGTCCCTGAAGCCAATTTTGGTACACCTATCAAGCACTCTATTTGCAGTCCTGTTACAATCACTGGCAATCTATGAACATTCTCCCTGGCTGTGAGATCTGGAAGCAATTTTCCATCCCAATGTACAGTTAATGGTACTTGTGGATCAAACAATTCTTTAACTTCATGTGCTGTTATTTTCCTAACCTCAGCTCTCACACGCTGTACAATACTTCGACTTAATGTCATGTCACTAACATCGTGACCAAGAGAATGAGCTGTAGCAGCTAGTAAATGGACTGCTGTACGATCACTAACTTGTGATCTATCTAATGCTGCAGCAAATTCTTTGGACAGAAAAGACTTTGTTGGAGCAGTTTCTGCACATTTTCTTCGTTTCTGTGATGCATTAATAAAAAATTCTTCATCGTGTTCATTTTCTTCAGTGACCCTTTCATCTGAACTGCTGTCAGAAGAAAATTGCAATAGCGTGCTGGACATTTGAGAACTTAGAGTTTCCTGGTCATTTTTCACTATTTGCATGAACCTCTCTGACCTCTCTTCTCTATAAGCTCCGTTCTTCTTTTTCCTGTTTTGCTTTATCCACTCCAGCCATGTATCCAATTCTTCGCTCCCTTTGGTCACGAAGAAATTCTAAATCTTATGTTTGTTCTGTTAGTTTTTCAGCACTCTGATGGGCGATGTCAAACAGTTTATCAATTTTTGAAGAAAATGCAATTTCATTTGAAATCTGCTTCTCTGAACGCGATTCTTTGCTTTACTCAAACACTGCCACTGATGATGGACTTTTAAAAGACGATTTTCTATGTGGTAGCTGTAAGCTGTTGGAATTGCCATTTTCTGCCAGATAGTAAGAATTTCACTAACAGTTATTCTAGCACTGTCTTTAAGAGTTTTATTGTTTTCTCTATGATCTTAGAAAACACTGATAATGTCTCACGAATTGTTGGAAGCCTTGTAGTTTGCACAAACGTCTCACGCACTGGACCAATCAACCATATGGCACTTTGTAATCTTGTCTTCCGTTTGGCATTATCACATTGGTTACTACTGTTCGAAGCCATTGTTTAACAAAATGTAATGGATAATTGACATTTGCACGGAGAAAAGCAGTAAGAAAGAAAAGAGCTGCAAAGAAAATAAAAAACATTATTAATATTAATGTCAATAAGTGCAAATAGACATTGAGTGCAATAAAGGCAACAAGTGCAACCAAAATAAATATTAAACAGTTACACATTATAAACATCAAAGAACAAAACATACTTTATTCAGGTTCATCAATATTCGGAATAAAATGTGGTAAATGGAGAACATAACTAAATTTGCAGAGAGCTTGTGCAACCTCTAAATTTCATCTGAAACTTTTGAAATTTTATATTTTGGACTACTTTTTTTGGGGTAATCAAATGTAGGGTTTAAATCAAAAAAAAATTATATCTTTTTTGGGCCACTCTAATATATATATATATATATGCTGCATTTGTCCGTCTTCAAGGGACGATGGCGTTGAATCCTGCTCCACTTCCCCCGTTTCCCGTTCTCCTGGCTCTTCTCTCTTCACTCTTAGCTGTGTGATGTTGAGAAGCCGCTGTTGGTATCATATTTTTCTACTGTACGGAACAGACTCTTGCGGCTGACCAGGTTAAATGATTTAGTTAATTCTAAGAAGGCAATGAAGAGGGCTTTCTGTTGATGTCGACATGTTTCGTGCAGTTGATGGAGTGAGAAAATCATGCCCATGGTTGAACGGCCAGCCCGAAAACCACATTTCGATCCTGGTAGACATTTTGTGCCAGGATTTGCAGGCGTGCAAGGACCAATCTGAAAAAAGCCTTTCCCACAATACCTAGTCGAGATATGTCTCGTTAATTTTTGCAGTCACTGCGATCACCTTTGCTTTTTTACAGGGTCACTATTTTGGCATCATGCATATACTATGGGATGCGGTCTTGTTCCCAGCTATCACATTTGAGTTCGTGCAGAGTCTTCAGTAGTGCAGACTTGTAGTTTTTAAGGAATTCAGCAGGAATGCCACAGTAACCGGAGCCTTCCCATTACTTAGATGATCAATAGCCTTATTTAGCTCCTCTATTGACGGTGGAGCATCAAGCTGATCTAGTACGGGTAGATCTGGGATTCTCTCTTGGGAAGAGTCAGTTACTACATTCTGTGTTGCATAGAGTTCTAGGTACTGCTCAGTACAGCGCTGCATTTGCTTGTCTCGCTATGCGATAATTTCACCAGTCTTTGACTTGATTGGAGCTGCTTTTGATACTGTAGGTCCAGTGGACTTTTTATGCATACATTTTTATATCACATTGATCGGCAGCAGATTGAATGCTTTTACAGAGGTCAACACAATATGTCTTGGCGCAAAAACGTACAGTCTTCCGGGCTGTGTTTGCGGCATTTCTGAGACATTGAACTATACTATGTTCTGTGGTAGCTTTATAGGCAAATAAATCTATTCCTTTTGTCTCCATCAGGGGCTTCATTGTAACCCAATGGGCCTCAAACCAATCTGCATGTTTTCTTTCCTTCCTCCCGAGCACGGCAAGAGCGGTGCTGTATATGGTGTCACGAAGATATTGTCATGTCGCATCGATTTTTTATGTCGCAGCAACTATAGCATCGTGAGGATTTGGGATGACTTTCTGCGTGGTATTGACCTTAAGAGCTGTCTCAAGATTGACGTTAAGCTGTTCAATGGTCTCGGAGCAGTTGATATGCTATGTGTTTATGTGACTTTTACCCTTGCTCTTAGAGTGACACAGTTTCTGTAGAATAAATTTGAATTCTAATTGCGACCAGGGAGTGATCTGTGTGACAGTCGGCACTGTGGTAACTGCGTGTTTGGACCACACTGGCCAAGCCAGAGCACCTGGTCAGAACACGATCAAGCTGGTGCCAGCGCTTGGTGCGTGGGTGTCTCAAAGAAAGTTTGTGGATTGTCTTGCAGTTGAAGAATGTGTTAGTTACACACAGATTGTGAGCACTGCATAGCTCGAGCAGTCGCTGGCCGTTATCATTATTTCACCAAAGCCGTGTGAACCAATAGTGGTAGACCAAGCTTTGTGATCCGCACATATTCTGGCGTTGAAATCATAAGACATCATATTTTGTAAATTATATCATTAAGTCCACTTTTTCTCTATCCCGCGCTCCTTTGCCCCCTGTTTATGTTTCTGGAGATTTGATCATTTATTTGCCTAGTATATTTAAGATTTATTTATTTGCTTAAAAAAGGTGTGTGAAACGAAGATATACATTTTTAGGGGGAAATTATTTTGGTATCCTGGACAGAAAGGAGTGGACATATTAAATTCCCAGTGATATAAAATTCAAATAAGTTATTATCAGGTTCATGTTACCTTAAATTTTGTCTCGATTTATCCATCAGCCAAGTAGTCAATGTTTATATTGTAATAATTTAGCAAATATAAGAGATGGCGATTTTACTCAATATTAATTTTAGTTCAGAGTTCAGTCCTGCTTAATTTTTTAATATGAGTCTGAAACTTACAAATTTATATTCAAATGGGTTTTTGGACCATTGGAATGAGGGGGCTTGGGCTTTTATTTGTATAGAAAAGAGACACTAAATGAAGTTAATCAAGAAAAATGAAAAACAATACACATTAAGGAAGTGTCTAATTCTTTATAAACATGAACCGCACTTTGTTTAGAGTATATATATTTTTTATAATGCTGTGTATATATGTATCAGAAATTAAAAAAAATTCTTATTTAGAAAAAAACAAACATCAACTTCTAATGTTCTTTTCTAATGAGTTATTTTGACTTAGGGAATTGATTTTCTCATAAAACTCACTCATAATTTTAAGGGTATTAAATAAAGTTAACTGCCAGTTTTTAAATATGTAAATTTGTTTAGCTTATGTAAAAACATAATTACAGTATTGGTCAAAGGTCTTTATATGTATGCTAAGATCATTGATGCTTAACTTTAATAAGTAAATTTAAAGGATTGAGCCAGTAAAATGAGCAAGAAAATTTTAAGTTGCAGAAATAGTTAACTACTATATTTAAGATATATACATATATATAGATAAATATATAAAAAATCAAATCTACATAATAAAAAAAGAACACACATCAACGTAAATTTTTAAATTAAATTGTGAGTTATTATTATAAACAACATAACACAACTCTACTATCCATATAAAAATCAATGTATGTATGTATGTATGTATGTATGTATGTATGCATGTCTGTTATAGCTGACTAAACCATTCATCCGATCGCCATGAAACTTTTGGAGACTTTTGAGTGCGCTCCCGGGATGGACATAGGCTACTTTTTTTCAAAATTTAACATTTATGGGGCGCCGGGGGCCCATAATGATACTTTTTTCTTATATGAGCTATATAAAAATTAGCTTAGGGCTTAGCTGCTTGGAAAATGAATAAATCTTGACCACACTTGGTACATAACAATTTGATAGTCTAAATTAAAGTACCATATGGCATTGAACTCCTAATGTCCGTTCCTTCGGGGCCGGGGGCCCAAAATCATTTTTTGTAAGCGTTAAAAGCTTTATTCCCGTTATTATTTACACGATCTTGAAAAGCATTGACTAATATATCTATCATGATCCAGATTGAAATGAACAGGTATTTTAAAGTTATTTTCTTCCACCGATTGGGCCCGGGGGCCCTTAATGTTGTTTTTGCTAATCTTATATTATATATTTAAATCAAAGTGTGTATGTATGTCCTTTATAGCTGACTAAACCATTCATCTGCTCGTCATGAAACTTTGGGAGACGTTTGAGCACGCTCGCGGGATGATAATAGGCAATTTTGTTGCATAATTTAACACTCATGGGGCGCGGGGGCCCATAATAGTATTTTTTTCGTATATGAGCTATATAAAAATTATTAGGTAAATTGATGGATCTTAATAACACTTTGTATATAAAAACTTGGTAGCCAATATTGAAATACTATACTGTCTTTTTTCATAAACATTTAAGATTTTATTCCCCATTTAATTATTAAAGATCCAGATACTTTTAAAGAAATATAAACGCTATGAAATTGATTGAAATAAACAGAACTTTTCAACTTGACATCTTGCAGTATTTGGGCCCTGGGGCCCTTAATGTCGTTTTTTGCTTATATGAGCTAGATAAAAATTAGTTTATGTGATAGCTACTGAGTAAACGAATGGATCTTAACCAAACTTTGTATATAGAAACTTGGTAGCCCATATTAAAATAAAAAAGGCATTGCACGTCTAATATCCAATTGTTCAGGACTGGGGCCCCAAATGTCTTTTTTTTCGAATACATGTATGTTTGAGATATTATTTGCCATTCTATTTTTAACGATCTTGAGAAATATATCCATGAAGAAACTGATTTAAAATGAACAGCATGTTGAAATTTACATCTTACATCGATTTGGCCGCGGGCCCAAAATGTCTATTTTTCGTATATGTTTGAGATATTATTTGTCATTCTATTTTTACCGTTCTTGAGAAATACATCCATGATGAAACTGAATTTAAATAAACAGGTTTTCCAAATGTACATCTTGAACCGAATGGGCCCGAGGGCCCCTTAATGCATTTTTTCTTATATTAGCTAAATAAAAATTAGTTTAATTGTTAGATAATGAGAATATAACTGGATTTTGACCAAACATGGTATTTAAAAACTAAAGAGTCTATATTAAATTACTATAGGGCACTGAACTTCTAATGTCCATTTCCTCGGCACTGGGGGCCTACATTTGTTGTTTTTTTCTAAACTTTTAGTATACATGTATTGTATTCCCCATTCAATTTTACACGATATTGAGCAAAATAGATAAATATATTTATATATTTGTAATGAAAATGAACATATTTTTGAACGTCATATGTATAACTGATGGGCCCGGTGACCCTTAAAGTAATTTATTTTTTATCTATATGTATTTCTTTTTACTGAGATCGTTGCAACGCACGACGGGTCTGCTAGTAATCTATATATATATATAAAAATCAAAGTATGTATGTATGTATGTATGTATGTATGTATGTATGTATGTATGTATGTATTTATGTATGTATGTATGTATGTATGCATGTCTTTTATAGCTGACTAAATCATTCACCCAATCGCCATGAAACTTTTGGAGACTTTTGAGTACGCTCCTTGGATGGAAATAGGCAACTTTATTTTCAAAATTTAACACTCATGTGGCGCCGGGGGCCCATAATGGGATTTTTTTCGTATATGAGCTATATAAAAATTAGTTTAAGCCTTAGCTAATGGGTCAATTGATGAATCTTAATCAAACTTTGTATGTAACAACTTGGTAGCGAATATTGAAATGCTATAGACCACTAATTTTCTAATGTCCATTTTTTCGGGGCTGGGTGCCCAAAATGTCTTTTTTCATTAACGTTTACAATTTTATTCCCCATTTAATTATTAATGATTTTGAGAAATATAGATAAATATATCCATTATAAAATTGATTGAAATAAACAGGTGTTATTAAATTTTTATCTTGCGCTAAATTGGCCCTGGGACCCTTAATGTCCATTTTTGATTATATGAGCTATATAAAATTAGTTTATGCACTAGCTACTGAATAAATGAATGGATCTTAACCAAATTGTGTATAAAAAAACTTGGAAGCCCATATTCAAATCACAAAGGGCACTCAGCATATAATAGTTATTTCTTCGGGGCCACCAGCCCCGAAATGTCTTTTTAAAAATTTGTTTAAGATAATGTTTCCCATTCTTTTTTAACAATCTTTGTATATAAAAACTTTAAAGTCTATATAGATATTACAATGGCACACTGAACTCCTAATGTCCTTTCTCTCGGGGATGGGGGCCCCATAGGTCTTTTTTAACTAAACGTTTTCTATTTCATTTACCATTCAATTTTTTAAGATCTTCAGAAATATAAATAAATATATGCATTATGAAATTGATTGAAATAAAAATAGGTTTAAAGAATAATATTTTACATTGAATTGGCCCGGGGGCCCTAGATATCGTTTTTTGCTATTATAAAAATTAGTTTATGCGTTAGTTACGGAGTAAATGGATGGCTTTTAACCAATAATTTGTATACAAATACTTGGTAGCCCAAATTTAAATACTAAAGGGCAGTGAACTTTTAATGTTTATTTCTCCGGGGGCCCTTAACGTCTTTTTTTTCATATATTTTAAGATGTTTTTCCCATTAAATTCTTAAAGATCTTAAGAAATATATCCTAGATGAACTTGAAATAAAATGAACAGCATTTTAAAATGTACATATTACACCGAATGGGCCGTGGGCCCAAAACGTCATTTTTGGTTTTCTCAAAGATATTATTTCCCATTCAGTTTTTAACGATCTTGAGAAACTATCCATGATGAATCTGAATTTAAATGAAGAGGTTTTTGAAATGTACCTCTTGATCCGAATGGGCCCCGCGGCCCCTTAATGTATTTTTTCCTTATATTAGCTATATGAAATTAGTTTAATCGTTAGAAATGGGAAAATAACAGGATTTTAATCAAATGTGGTATATAGAAACTTAAGAGCCTATATTAAATTACTATTGGGCACTGAGCTCATAACACTCATGGGGGGCCGGGAGCCCAAAATGTCATGTTTTCCTTATATGAGCTATACAACAATTATTTTAAGCGTTACCTACTGTGTTAATTGATGGATCTTAACTAAATTTTGTATATAAAAACTTGACAGCCAATATTAAACACGATAGGGCAATAAACTCCTAATGTCTATTTCTTCGGGCCTAGGGGCCCAAAATGCCTTTTCCCTTTAACTTTTAATAATTTATTCCCCATTCATTTATTTACGATCTTGAAAAATAATGATAAATGCATCCATTATTATCCATATTGAAAGGAACATGTGTTTTGAACTTTATGTCTTGCAAAAAATAGGCCCTGTGGCCCTTAATGTCGTTTTTTGCTTATATGAGCTATTTAAAATTTAATTGATCTGTTTGCTACTAAGTAAATGAATGGATCTTAACCAAACTTTGTATTAAAAAAACTTGGTACCCCATATTAAAATACGTAAGGGCACTGAACTTCTAATGTCAATTTCTTCGGGGCCGGAGGTCTTATCTACCTTTTTTGGTATATGTTTAAGATATGTTTTCCCATTCACGTTATAACGATCTTGAGAAATATATCCATGATGAAACTGAATTAACAGGTTTTTAAAATTGACACCTTGCACGGGATTGGCCTTGAATCCCTAAATTTCTTCTTATATATATATATATAAAATGAAAGTGTGTGTGTGTGTGTGTGTGTGTGTGTGTGTGTGTGTGTGCTTGTCCTTAATAGATGACTAAACCATTCACCCGATGAAACTTTTAGAGACTGTTGAGTACGCTCCTGGCATGGTAAATGGCCACGTTTTTTTTCTAAATTTAAAACCCATGGGGCACCGGGGGCCAATAAAGTCATTTTTTTGCTTATATGAGCTATATAAAAATTAGTTTAAGCGTAAGCTAATGCATACATTTGATGTATTTTAACCAAAATTTTTATTTAAAGCCTTGACGGCCAATATTAAAATACTATAGGGCAGTGAACTCCTAATGATCATTCCTCCAGGCATCTGGACCCAAAATGGCTTTTTTTCTTAAACGTTTAAGATTTTAAGACTTTATTTCTTGGCCTGAATGGGCCCTGAGGACCTTAATGTCATTTTTGCTTATATGAGCTTTATAAAAATTAGTTTTTTTCGTTAGCTACTGAGTAAATAAATGGCTCTTAACCAAACTTTGTATGCAAAATCTTGGAAGCCCATTTTAAATTCCTTAAGGTCACTGAACTTCTAATGTCAATTTCGTCGGGGCCGAGTGCCCAAATGTATTTTTTTTTCGTATATGTTTTTCCTATTCACTTTTTAAAGACCTTGAGAAATATATCCATTATGAAACTGATTTTAAAAAAAGAGGTTTTTGAAATTGACATTTTGCACCAAATGTGCACCTTAACGTAAGTTTTCCCCCTATATTAGTTATATAGAAATTAGTTTCAGCGTTATCTTATGAGAAAATATCTTGATTTTGACCAAACTTAGTATATAAAAACTTAATAGCCTGTATTAAATTACTACATGTATAGGGCACTGAACTCCTAATGTCATTCCCTCGGAGCTGGGGCCCCAAATGTCTTTTTTTTTACTGCACGTTAATAATTGAATTCCCTATTCAATGTTACACGATATTGAGAAATATAGCTTGAGTATAATGGCACTAAAAATTTAATTATCCCTCATTTTGGGACCGGGGCCCTAAATATCGTTTCTTCTTTTGTAAACTATTTAATTATTAATATATTTATCCCTTTTTGCTATGAAACTTTAACTTTTTTTTGCACACTTCCATGAAGGTTTCTGGCAGAATTTTAAAAAAAAATTTAAATCATTGGTTTCTTTAAATGTATTCATTTTTACTGAGATCGTTGCAATGCACGACGGGTCTGCTAGTTTAAAAATAAATTCCATTCATCGTGTGACAAATGTCATAAAATACTTATAACCGATCTATAATATAAAGAAAGTAACAGTAAAGAAGCCACTGCTTTGTACCGCAAAGCCAAACCAAATATGAATGTTATGATAATGAAGTAACACAGATCAATTTATGATGCGTACACGAAAATGTGCACACAGTAATTTGACAATAAAGTCTTTTTAAAGCGCACCGCTAAAAATAAATTATTTGAAAAAAAATACTGCACCAAAAATGGCTCGATTTGAATACACGCCTGAAGTTGTTCAATATGGAAATGAGATATAATTTTTGTCTCTTTGTCTCTATATTTTCTGAGTTTTTAATTTACGGCTTTCGGGCAAAGGGACAATTACAAAAACTATACTAAAACCATCTACAGGTTAAAAGGAACCGTCCTGCCAAATTTGGTCCACGTCCGTCATTTGGCTTTTCCGTGATTGTGTAACTGAAAAATGAAAAGTGAAACATACAAACATGCAAACAGAGAAACAGACAAACATACAAAGATTCAAACACAAACTGAGCTTTATGTATTAGATATATATATAAATATATATATATATATATATATATATATATATATATATATATATATAATCAAATATGCATTAGGAAAAAAGAACACGTAACAAATTTTTATAAAAATGAATGTATCAGTGCTCTACTTACGATTAAGTTTATATGATTTGTGTCATTTATTTTCACATAATATTCACTCACATAATGAGTAATTTTTAAAAATTAAATTGTGACTTATTATAAAAAACATAACACAACTCTTAATTTAACAATAAATTCGATTCATCGTGTTACAAATGTAATAAATACGTTTAACCCATGTATAATGTAAAAAAAGTATCAGTAAATTAAACAACCCCGTAAAAACAAAGTTCTTAAATATAAATCCGATATATAATTAGACATAACTAAAAGTATGGATTATGTTCAAACGTGACAAACATTTACAGACTGACACCTACTGATATCCCCTGGCTTTAAAACCGGGTGAAAGGGGGGAGGGGGTGTGGACATCGATGGGTGGCGTGAATACGTGAACTCAACTGACACGTGGAAGAAAAACAATAACACAAAGTGAAAATGAATTATATATGTTATATAGATATAAACTAAAAATGCATTAACTTAATTAACGTAAATTCGATCGATCTGAAATTTTGATACCCTGCCTTGTTAGATAACACAAGTATGTGTGCAAAGTTTCAGCTAGTAGCATCACGGAAAATGTGTCATTTTTTACTTTTGTTTTTCCCCCAGCGAACCCAAGACATGGACGGCGGTGAATATAAGGGATTTAATTAAACAACTCCGTGTAAAAAAGATGTTGACTATAAATCCCTTCTATATGAGACATAAATAAAAGTATTATATTATGTTCAAACGCTACAAACATTTACAGACTGACACCAACTGATATCCTTTGGCTTTAAAACGGGGGGAAGGGACGTGAGGGGGTGTGGACATCGAAGGGTGGCGTCAACACGTGAACTCAACATGCACGTGGAAGAAAAACAATAACAAACTTTGAAATTGAATTATATATGTTATATAGAGATAAAATAAAAATGCATTAATTTAATTACGGAATGTTCGATCGATCTGATATTTTGATAAAATGCATTGTAAGGTGACACGAGTCTATGTGCAAAATTTCAGCTCCATGGCATCACGGGCATGGTGTCATTTTTAACTTTTGTTTTTCCCCCCGTTCGACGAAGAGATGACGACAGAGAGACAAGATTTCGCAGTAAATATAAGTGATTTAATTAAACAACCCCGTAAAAACAAAATTTTTGACAATAAATCCCTTATATATAAGGCATAACTAAAAGTATTGATCTTGCACAAACGCGACAAACATTTACAGAGAGAGATTCCCTTAACTCCACTTTGCAGTAAAACGTAGGGAGGAGGGGGATGAGACGTCTGGTCACCGATTGGTGAACAAAGCTCAGCGTGACACGTAAAATGTAAACAAAAGCACGCGATACATATACAGATAAAATAAAAATTGCATTAATTTAATTACAGTACGTTTGATCGATTTAAAATTTTGCTACGATGCATTGTTTGGTGACACGAGTCTATGTGCAAAATGTCAGCTCGATTGAACCACGGGACGTGTGTCATTTTTTACTTTTAATTTTCCGCCCGCCAGCGAACGACAGAAATGATGAGATGGACGACAGACAGACAATATTTCGAAGTTAATATAAGGGATTTTTAAAAAACACTGCTTTGTACCACAAAGCCAAACCAAATATAAATGTTATGATAATGAAATAATACAGATCAATTTATGATCCGTACACGAAAAAAGTCAACAACGTAATTTGACAATAAAAGATTTTTTAAAGCGCACCGCTAAAAATAAACTATTTGATGAAAAAAATACAGCACCAAAAATAACTCGATTTGAATGCCCGCCTGATGTTGTTCAATATCGAAATAAGATATAATTTTTTTCTCTTGTGTCTATATTTTCTGAATTTTTACTTTACGCCATTCGGGCAAAAAGGACAATTACAAAAAACTATGCTAAGACCATTTGCAGGTTAAAAGGAACCGTTCTGCCAAATTTGTTCCACGTCCGTCATCTGGTTTTTCCTTGATTGTGTAGCTGAAAGTCGAAAAGTGAAACTTACAAACATACAGACGAACAAGCAAACAGACAAACAGACAAACATACAAACACCAACTGAGCTTTATAAATTTTATAAAATATATTTTAATATATATAATAATTAATGTCGAAGTTCAACAATTCTTGACTTGGTACACAAATTTTGATGACATATTTGGATTGAGCATGAACAGTTGTGTAACACCTATTTACATGCCTGCAGTTTTCACAATATAAAGTCGGTATATTAGTGTTTTGTGATACTTATAATATACTGTATACTAAATCAACAGGTTATTGTGTTTGACAGAAATAAACAAAACAGTCATTCAATTTTTTTATATCAAGAATTTTAAAATGGAGGTAAGTATTTAATGTAGCTAGTAAATTATTTTATATTTTAAATTTAAAATATTTGATATGTTAAAAGCAGACGTATTAAAATATAATGAATATATGAAATAATGCCTGTGCATCATATTTTACCATTATTTTAATAACACTTGAAATTTAATTATAATTGTTTGTCCAGAATAAACAAATTAATACAAGTTTTAAGAGTTTAAAAAAAAATTATGTTTAAGAAATTTCGATCGCTTAAAACATATAAGCATTGCTTAAAATTGAAAAAAAAAGTATTTTCAAGTACTGATTAAATAATTTTACAATCAAATTATTGAATTTCAAATACATGCCAAAAGAATAAAAAAGAAAATGCTTGTAACTACAAATATAATTATCCTTTTAGAGCATTTAATAATTACTTTTAAAAATTATTAATTATTTCCTCAAAAATCAATTTGCATTCAATTATAATAGATTTAGAATTACCTATCAGGTTTAAAAGGGAAAACAAAAAGAATATATTTAAATATTTTGTAACTCCAAAGCAATAAGTATAATTTTAATATTTAAATGAGATACATTTTATTTAAATAATTAATTTTATTTTTAAAATGTCTTTTGTTATTTTCCATTATTAGTTAGGAATATATTTGCTGGCACACACATTTATTTAATGTACGATTAAAAGTCCATTTTATTATTTTGATAACAATAGATGTGAGAAATATTTCACATTTTTATATGTTTTACATGCAATGTGTGAAATTCAGGCATTCTATAGATGTCTAGGCAATGTCTAGAATGCCTGATGGTTTCAGACAAAGTATGAAATGATAGTTATTTCATAAATTGCCTAGACATTATATAGATGCCGAGTTATCGTCCGGCAAAGTATGTAACTTGCCTACCTCCGCCATTTTTCCCTCCACTGATGTTAGCGGTGACACTTTAGTCGTTTTTCGATGATGGCAATCGCAGCCTGTGAGTGTTGAAGTTATTGTAAGACAGCGTTTAGCCGGTGCGATGTTCCACTACCATCTCAAAGACAATGTTGCCAAAATTCTTCTTACGAGGTCAGTGTATAACATCCGGCTGAGATTCAACAGACGTCCTCCCATAACATTTCCCATTGGATTGCAGTGACTATGAGGGAATCGAATGTACTGCTAGGACTTGATCAAGCCATATTGACATGAAACGAGCGCTCTACGGTGAGTTATCCAAAGTTAGAGCCAACGCTGCTAAAGACAGCGATTTAAAAAAAAACACCAAAACTTCTTACCAAAAATTAGTTTACGATGTGAAACAGGCTAAGACCAACATTAAGCAAGAACCACGGGACTACTGGCTGGTTAAACACCATGATGTCATGATGGTGGAAAATAAGATTAAGTTAATCTACCTGTTAAAGAAAGTGTGAGTGCCATTCAGTTTCACGCCGTGGACTCCAAGATAATTGACGTACTTCATAAAGCCCATTTGACCATTGATCATGGAGGACAGGAGAGAATTGTGAAAGAACTTTCACACAAGTACAAGAACGTTACCCGTCATGATACTGAACTTTATATTAACCTTTGTGAACATTACAAAAAAAAGGCGTTACAAAGGCAATGTGGTCAAGCCAATGGCTTTTTCTGAATTCAACTCTCGTTTTCAGGTCGTTCTCATCGACTTTCAATCCCATCCTGGTAGGAAATATAAGTTTATAATGGTGTATCAAGATCATCCCACCAAGTTCATGGTTCTCAGGACCATGCAGACAAAGAGGGCAAAAGAAGTAGCACACCAGCTGGAAAACATATTTACGTTGCTTAGTGCTTCAATGATTCTACAGTCCGATAACGGCATGGAATTTTCAAACAATGTGGTAAGCAGCTTAAAGTAGTACTGGCCCACTTTAAAGATCGTTCACAGTAAGCGGCGCCACTCACAAAGCAAGTTGAGCGTCGAAAGAGCTAACCAGGATATTGAAAATATGCTGTGTGCTTGGATGCACGATTAAAAAAACAACTGGAAACTGGAGTGAAAGGTTACGTTTCGTCTAACTCATAAAGAAAAGAGCTTTTCATTTTGGGATTAAAAGATCACCATACGAAGCTCTCTTTAGCTGCATAGCTAAAATAGGCCTTACAGCGTCGTCCCTGCCTGACTATGTTTTACGAGATGATGAAACAATAAAAAACCTCGAATAAATAATACAGAGCGTACAAACAACACAAGAGCAGGAAGACAGAAATGAAGAAATGCAAAAGACAGCAATTTATGCTGAAAGCATACATGAGAATGCAATCCATAATGATTGAAACCAAAGCAACCATGGTTATCGAAGAGCTTTCTATTTCCGTGGTTACCGAAGACCGATCTTCTTCCATTAACTGCTGCGTCTGCTTAAAAGAAACAAGCGGAGCGGCGCTCATACATATCAAAAGTGTAACCGAAATGTTTATGCCATCTTTGGGCATTATGCTAAGGACGATGACGACAACTAAGTAAAGGGTTATGGCCTTAGCATTTAGTGCACCATTTGCTTCAATATTGAGAAAGTTATGAAAATAAAAATGGAATCGAAATCGATACTCGAAATGCGGGCCAAAAGAATAAAAGGGGGTTTTGACAAAAAAAAATTACTCCTTTGTCTTTGGGAGCCACTGTTCTAGATCCGATTCCCGGCATTTTCCAAAGGCCGGGGAGACTCGCGAAATCTTTGTGCAATTGCAATGAGCATGACAGAAGATGGCTTTTACCACCTTGGAGCTCAAGGAATCTTGAAGCAACTATATGCCAGATCAGAATTCAACATATGTCCAAAATATTTAATGAAAGCGGAAGACGTTCCTGGCCATGAAATAGCTCTCCGATCTGCTGCCACTTCTCAGTCCACAGGAAGCGGACATGGATTCGTCACGTGTATGTGCAAGACGAAATGCCAAACTATGAGGTGCCTTTGTGTGAAAAAGAAAATTAAGTGCAATTCAAAATGCCATTCCATTCTTCACCGCTGCAACAAGTAGCTCATTTCAATGTGTTCTGCTTGTTTTCCCGGGAAACAACATTATATACGTATTATTTATCAATTAATAACTAATTCGTGAAATATTAATATGCAAGAAAAAAATGATATAATATTAAGAGCTTTGTGTGTGTGTATGTGTGCGTGTGTGTGCGTGGGTGTGTGTAAAAAGAATAATATTAATTATAATACACTTATAAGTGGCACTCCGGTCTTACCTGCTGTAGCAAATTAAATACTTCATTTTTAGCTCTGCTTTCGTTCTTTGAACATCACATACTTTATTTTGAATTAAAACCACTTTAAAATAAGTAATTACTAATAAAGGCTATAGTTGTGCTTTTCTGACACTTTGCCTAAACAAAATCCGGCATTCTATAGAATGCCTAGGCAAAGTATACAAACGTTTTATAAATTTCATACTTTGTCTGAAACCGTCAGGCATTCTATACATAGCCTAGGCATTCAATAGAATGCCTGATGCCACACATTGCCTGTTACATCTTTGTCAATAAAAGACAAAGCCCTGACTTACTCACTCACTGACTCATAACGAATTCTCTAACTTCCCGTGTATATAGAAGCATAAATGTTTCGGAAGTTGTTGAGTACACTCCCATGATGGTAACAGGCGAAAAAAAATATATAATCCATCATTTCCCGGGGGGCCGTGGCCCATATGTATTTTTGCTTATATATAAACTGGATCATAATTAATTCTACAACTTTTCGTGTCGGTAGAAGCCTGACACATTTGGAAGTTGTTGAGTACCCTCCCGAGATGGTACAGGCGAAATACAATTATCCCTCACTTGGGGCGTGGGCCGGGGCCCAATTGTAGTTTTTTTCATTAAATGAGTTAAATAAAAAGGACTCTTCCTTAAATCTTCTACCTCCCGAGTAGGTAGGAGCATGAAACTTGGTTAATTTGTTAAGCACACTCTCAAAACGATAATTGGTGAAAAATAATTGTAAAATTCCCACTCATGAGGGGCCGGGGGCCCAAATGTTTTTTTCTCCTAATATGGGCTATATAAAAACTGACTCATCACTAATTCTCAAATTTCCCGTGTAGCTAAAAGCATAACACT
This sequence comes from Ampullaceana balthica, assembly GCA_944989445.1. Lineage (NCBI taxonomy): Eukaryota > Metazoa > Mollusca > Gastropoda > Lymnaeidae > Ampullaceana > Ampullaceana balthica. The sequence goes on from CALYLW010001762.1 coordinate 64,507, forward strand.
TTGGGAAGTTGTGGAATACACTCGCGTAATTTTTCACTAACTTGACAAATATTCACAAATCATAATTTTCCGCTGCTTGGCGCGGGTATTTTGCTAGTCTTATTTTCTAAAAGGCAAATGTATTGTAATATTAGTTTTAATTTCTTAAAAGTTATTTGACCAATTGCATTTTTTTTTATTAATCAATATTTTTTTTTAATAAGTATTACATTGAATAAATTTACTGTTTCAAATTCACCCAATAAACAATAAAAATTTTCAGACGACAGAATGATTTTATGATGAAACCAAATACGATATTTACATGCTGAAATGTACCTCTTAAGAAATGTTAAAGTCGTCATCGTTGTACTTTAATATACCAAATAAATTTGATAACTAATTATTAGACAATACCTTTTAAATGGACCTTTGTACATTTTATTACAAGAAATCGTTACCTTTTGTCTAAAAATAACGTTTCAGTCATATCTGATTTGAACTTCAATGTACTTATTAATTATTTTTTTTAAATTTTAAATTATATTCTTCAACAAATATAAGATATATCCTTTATGAAATCTAAAATAAAAAATCAAATGATTTCATCATTTTTCTTTTTTCAGTTTCAGACTTTTAAAAGCAAATCATGTATGTCAAGAAAACGGAAAAGACAAGAAATAAATGGTAAAATCCTTAAACTACACAAATTATGTAAATATTTTTATTTTAAATATTTGTTTTAAAGGTATATTTACACTATTTATAATAAAGATTTTTAATTAAAATGTAAACTTAATACATTAGTGAGGAAATAAAAACACTGAAGCATTTAAAAAAAATATATTTTCAATTATCCAATGTTAAATTATAATAGAGGAAGAGAGGGCGAAATGTGTAAAAAAAACATATGACACAGATGACAGCCAGGAAGATGACATAGATGTCAGCCAGGAATATGGCTCGATTTTCAAATGCAGCACTAAGGATACTTCAGACATTGTCTGTGGTAAATCTATTTCAATATAATTCTAATTGATGTAATAACCATACACCAGTTCAATTTAAACGGCTATTATTTCTATCTACAACGTTATATGTATAATGTTAATGATAGTTAGATATTTTAGTCCTTACAGATAATACTTCTTAAATAAATCATTGTGTCATAATGCATCTCATAAATAAACAGTATATGTATTAAGATGAAATTTTAGACTTAAAGAAATCTAGTACAAAAGAAACAATAGAAGATAGAATAGTGTAACACCTATATTAAAATGTACTTTATTTATGATCGGAACAGGTACGGATGAAAACCAGGTGGCTGAAGAAGCAGACGAAGATCTACAGAAACATTTTGTAAACTGTAAGAAGAATCCAGGTCACAAACAGTTTGTGCCTGTCAACGATTTTAACATCAATCACTTGCCTGAAGGTTACCATGATAATGAGTTAGTTGAGTACATTAAAGCTACAGCTTACCTTACTGTCAGGGTAGATGTTAAAATGACAAGTACAGAAAGACCAGAGCTATGGCCAAACAACAAAGAACCATATCCATTTTATAACATAAGAGGAAGTGAAGTCATGAGAGTAGGAACTGGGATGGTGAGGTTTGTGAATATTGAATTCAACAAGGGAACTTGTCCATGTCTCAAGTGTCGACTCTCGGAAACACCCAGCAAAGTGTGGGGGGAGGTATGGATGTATACGGCCACACACGTAGTTTTTGATGACCTTGAAGCGAGACACACTACGTGTAGATTGTTCTACGATAGACAAGATAGTCCGCTGGTCACTCTTGATGGCTGGGTGGTGTTTGAAGCAGACATTGAAGAAGACTGGTGTGAGTTGAAATGTGTGACATGTGACGAAACTTTACTACACAAACTGAAGAAGACGGTGAGATGCTGGGTTGATCTGCAACTGAAAATAATCGACAAATACAAGAGCTCTCAAGACAAGTTGACATTGATAGTTTCACATCCACATGGATGTCCCAAACATATCTATCTGGGAAATTGGATTGACAAGTAAGTGTTGACTTGATCGTGTGACCAAGTGTTTGTTGAAATGTGTGACATGAGACGATTATTTACTGGATAAGCTGGGCGAATAAATAAAACACTGGTGGATTCTATCTAAGAAGGTAAAGACACAAAATTTGAGATAAGATGAGTTGACCAAAATAATATCATACAAATATAGGTTTTTGAAACTGATCTAAATAAGATATCGGAAATGAAAATTGCATGGGAAATAATATTAGAGAAACTTTCGAAAACGACATCTCTTAGTTGGAAACTGCGGTATTGGGGAATGAAAAATTATTATTACAGATAGGTAACGACGTCAAAATGTTCAGCATAAAATAAACGTTAGGAGAAGGCTCAATTTTTTCTTAACTAGAAAACCTAACTGCAACTTAAGTTATAGAATAACACGTAAGCCATAATTATTTGTTTATTTTTCTACGAGCAACACAGCCCGTCCAAAGACGTTCTGCCACCGTTTGGTGGCATGGTGTAACTCCCCTCCAACAGCCTATTCGACCGGCATACATGTGCATCACGTCAATAAAAATAAATAAAAAACAATTTTAAAAAACTAGTCTCATATTAGAAATGCACTAAAAAGTAGAAAATAAATTTGAACAGTCAGAAGAGACCTTTAGTTCTAAATTTATGAAAATGTAAAAGTATTAAATGAGACAGGAACGTTAAATCGTAGGTGAAATCGATTATCTCGTTGTTTGTCCTGACTATAAGACTATGGTGCTCAGGTGAATATCTTTGCATAACTTAGCAAGCACCCTAGTCTTATAGTCATGGCGAACAACGAGATAATCGATTTCACCTACGATTTAAAGTTCCTGTCTCATTTTAAACTTTTACATTTTCATAAATGGTCACGGGTTCGAATCCATGCGAAGGCAAATAATTATTCCCGGGGCCTAGGGCGTCACCCAGCTCCGAATGGGTACCTAACACTAGTTAGGCGGCTGGGTAATGCGTGGAACCCTCAAAGCCGTGCACTGTGAACGCTGCATCACTTGCCAACAGATCATCTACCATGGTCTATGGACGCAATTATCTTCTGCATCGAAGGAGCGTCTGTATTTATAGCAATTGACGTAATTTAAAGGGCTCTCCCGACAGTCAATTTCAAATTTTAAATTTATTTTCTACTTTTTAGTGCATTTTTAATATAAGACTCGTTTTTAAAAATTGTTTTTTATTTATTTTTATTTTCTACTTTTTAGTATACACATTCTACAGTAAGTGCAAAGCCAGCATACCTTTTGAATATAAATCCCTTATATATGAGACATAACTAAAAGTAGTGATTTTGTTTAAACGCGACATTTACAGACTGAAACATAATTATCTCCCCTGGTTTTAAAAACCGGGTGCAGGGACGGTGAGGGGTTGAGAACATCGACGGTCGGCGTCAAGTGAACTGTCTGGTGAAAGAAATATAAACAAATGTTCGGTTCGGATGCCCGATTAAACTTACAAAGCAAGTTAATATAAGACTAGTAAATATTTAATTAAATTAAATCTAGCCATGGAAAAATTCCTATAAAATTCATAAAAATACTATCCCCGAAAATGAACATGTGTGCAAATTTTCAGAATGATTGGATAACGGAAAGGGGTTCAACATTGGGATATTAAAAATAGTCAGTTTTATTAAACTTACAAAGCAAGTTAATATAAGACTAGTAAAAATACTATTCATTATAGTTAAAATTAAATAACTCGTAAAAACAGAGCTTTTGGCTATAAATCCCACTGTGCATAACTCAAAATAAAATCTTGGAAGAAATACTGGACCAAAAATAACCCATTTTGAACGTCCGCGTAAACGTGTTCAATATGATTGGCTGTAGGAGTCACATGTTTTTGAGAGATCAATCGCTATGGATGACCGGACAGACCTTAGCATTTTATTATATAGGATTTTTAAACTATTTTTGTTTTTAATTCCTTGATGGTTTCTAATTGTTTTAATGTGACTTTTCTAAGCTTAAGTACACTTCATTAAGTTGCAGACTTAAAAGCAATATATAAAATAGATTATTATTGTGTTTTTTATTGAAACATTTAAGGAGTTAATATTAAAGTGTATATTAGTCGATAGCGTTGTATCCGATATCACGTATTTTTCCTGAGAAAACATAATATACCTAATTTGTTGTAACTGCTACCATCCCTATGACTCCCGTGTATCAATACTGAGTCTGCCTCATTGTCTGTTCCCCGATAACCCTTATAAAAACTATATGTAAGCCTTCCGCCACTCATTACCCCTCATTATTGACCATTAATTCGTAAGCTTATTAAAAGAGTGACCTTTTTTTCTTTTCCTTTTTTTCGTGGAAAACCTGCAGCGATAACTTTTTAATGCGATGCAGTCATTCAATAAATTTTCCAGATTTTCAAGGGTTTCCAATGAACAAGAAAATAAATACATTAAATAAAACTTCGACAGTTTTTAAAAGTGTCATGACACATTCTATGTTGCAAAAATATTCCAAAGTGTTTCCTTCACTTCACTTTATCATTTCAAAACACATATTATACTCGGCGTATGTTTAGCAATACATTTTCTAATTCTATCGTCTCTAATGATTCCAAAATGAATAATGTTCAGGGTCGGAAATGTAATTTTTGCTATTTTTTTTTCCACCCGGAAAATACAAGTTTTTTGGGGTGTTACAATTAAAGGATTGCATTATTAAACATTTTAAACATCATTTTTCCGTGTTTCCAATACTCAAAGGGATTTTAAGATAATAAAATTTTATCAAATTTTTATTAAAAATTATTAATATAAATATTATTTTGTTATTTAATACTCGGAGCACACAAAAGACCCAGCTCTTCTCACCCAACCAATTGTTATTTAAAATACAAGCAAAACATAGATAGTTCCCATCAATGATTTTTTTCTTCTTTTTCGTTGAAAGCTTGTTTGAGATATACATATTTTTTTAAATTTTTATGTTTCCAACATTTTATTTATTTTGTAATTTTGTTTTTAGAATGGACATTTGTTTGATTTTTATTTTTGAAAAAAAATTTTTTTTTCAATTTTCATACCATTAAAAGTCTAAAAATGAAATGCAACCTTACATTTTAGTGTTAACTATATTACATTTATCTTAATTAGACCAGCCCTAGGAGACATTATTATAGCAAAAGAAAGGAGCCAACTAGCTGGACCACGGGATGTTACAGCACTGGTTAAAGGTAGCACTTTAAAAGAGGTTCATGTTTTAATTATTTTAAACGGCTTAAAACATTGAACCACTGTATACGTGTTTAAAATATTATAAATATAATTTATTATTCAACAGATCAAACTAAATTTTAAATTATCAATTTTGATATATTATTAAACAAAACTATAATAATATTGTAATTTCTTTGTGTTTCAGATATTGAAGTTACAATACAAGAGACCTGGAAAACAATCAGGAACATGTTTGACAATAAGCTTACTATTCAGGTTAAGAGTTACCCAGTCACTTTAATCGGGCATTTTGAATTGCTCAAAAGTCTTGGTGTTAGATATCCTCAAATTGAAATAATGAATGATGGAACACAGAATTTGCTTACAAAGTTTGACGGCAGTGGAAAAGAATTTCTCATGATGATACTGCTGTTTGATCTAGAAATGGAAGAGATGTTAGCCTACTTGAAAAATAAAATGGTAAGTGCAAATTTATAAAATTATATAAACTATAAGGATGTTATCTTTATAAAAAATAAAAATGTATTCTATATCAATTTTTATAAAATGAAAGATAGATACTATAAAAACTTTTTTGAGCTAATTGTTATTTATTTTCTACTAATTTAGCCAGTTTTCGTGACAATCATATGAGGGTACTAGGTGATATACCTAGTGATATTATGGATACCATACATTACGATTCAGTTTATTAATTGGATTCCGTTTTTAGTCAAATCTCTTCCCCCATTTGATTCCTTATTTTTTAAAGATTAAATAACAAATAATGATCCCGTTGCGTGAAAGGGTAAAATTAGTTAAGTAAATCACTTTCCCATTAAAAATGCCATGCTTTGATGGGATCTCATAGCTAAGTATTGTCCCGTTGCATAAGGGGATTCCATTTTTGGTTGAATCTCTTTACCCAAGGTGAATCCATATATCATTCAGATTTCTTACATAATTATGGTTCAGTACGCTTCTATATGGAAGCGAGACATGGACCACTTATTCATCCCATGAGCACAAGCTTAATAGCTTCCACTTTGGGTGCTTGCGTATCATCCTTGACATTAAGTGGCTCGACAAAAATGCAAATAGTGAGGTCCCGATGCGTGCCAATATCCAAAGCATGTTCTCAATCCTTATTGAAAGTCACCTAAGATGACATGTAAAAAAAATGGGCCAGGGTCGTATCCCCAAGGACCTCCTATATGGAGAACTGGCAACGGGAAAGAGGAAGACATAGCCCACATCTCCGATTTAAAGATGACTGCCAGAGAGACATGAAAGCAGCCAGAATAAACACAAGTGACTGGGAATGCAAAGCAGAAGACAGATCTACGTGGCATACAGTTATCAAAGTGTTTCAATCAATAGCGTCGACCATAAAAATAATACATATATATTACATTTGTAGTCTGATACAATTTAGTTTAAAACTTTAAAACGTGTCCCAATAACATATACTAACATTTAACGGAGGTCTTGCAAAAAAAAAGAATTAGAATTATCTGGAGTATTTTAGAACTTTTATACAGTAATGTTTACGAAACTGAATATCAATCAGAAAAACAATTGGATGATACTTTAAATTTTATCCAATTAAAATATGTTATTACGTACACGGAGCAAACGGAAAATGAAATCACAGCATTGTCTAAAATATCTTTGATGACTTTATAATTAAGATAATACGAAAAATAATATTACATTAAAAATATGAAAAATTGTTGAGATAATACTTAAAAACGTGTCCCAGTAAAACAAGCTAAAAAATGACAGAGATACTGCAAAGATTGGAAGATAGTTGTGTCATTAAAATAAACATACTTTTTTTTACTTTTATTTATGTTAAATCTTATTATTATTTTAGTGTAGTTTTATTTTTTATTTTTAAAATGGGACTATTTTTAAGTCCTTAATATATAACATAAACTAAGTAGGCATCAAATTTTAAATCAGATTAAGGGAAGTTACAATTTTCAAGAAAGTACTTACGGTTGCAAAGTAGTTTACCACTTAGTGAACCATGTCTTCTATCATAAAGATCAGTTTCCAAATGAAAACTTTAAACTTGTTGCATAAAATACTGTAATAAATCATAGCAGCCTACCACATTATTGTGTATGCCCGTGATATTTATTTATACTAAATATATTTACAACTTAAACAGCTAAAATGTTATTACCCGAAGCGTGTGCCATGAAACGGCATTTATCTAGAAATATACAATCTAACCATAATGTAAAATTGTAAGTTTAATAATTCGTTTGACCTTAAATAGCTATTCATATTATTCCTTTGGTTCAAGGAAAACGCGCTAAAATTTTTTTTTAAATTTCAAGTCTACGCATTAACTTAGTTCAGGTATAATCGGATATTTTTAATTGTATTTAGCGAGATAATATCTATTTGAATTTTGATACCTAGAGGAGGGGTGAACATAGTGCTTATATGTTTTGAAGACAAACTTTGAATCGCACAGTTTTGGCTTAAAATGTACCCTGAACATTAAGCTATAGTTATGAAAAAAGGATATTATCAGTTCATAACCAATAGTGTTAAAGCCACAAAGGGTTGGGTGATACTATTGACTCCTGCCCCTACCAATGAAAAGTACCCATCAACGAACTCCACATTTGCCTATCGTGAACGGCGGCCAATAATTCATTCAACCTTAGTCCTTTCCAATCATTTATGTTGTCAAGCCAACTTTCCCACTGTCGACCTCTTCGCAGGCCCCTTCTACAGTGCCTTGAAGAATGCTTTTTGTTAGGCTATCATGTGGCAGCACATGACCGAACAATTAAGTAGGCAAATCGGCAAATATTAAACTCACTAAAATAAACAGATTACATTTCTTTCATTGTATTAATTTTTTTTTAAAAACTTTTATTATTATTTTTTTCATTTTAAATTTTGTTAGCTTATAAAATGACATTATTTTGTTGGGCCTTGATAAAAAAAAATTAACTAAGTAGGCATCCGATTTAAAATAATGATGATTAAAGTTATAATTTAAGAAAATCTGTGCAGTTTCAAAGAAAACTACACTTTAGTTATCAAATTCTTCTACCTTAATTTTTTTTATTTGACTGACGATTTAATCTCGCTGTATAAAAATTATCAATTAAAAATCATAGAGCTGTTCACAGCAACGATTGTTAATAGTGTGTTTTAGACAGAGCACACATTTTCTGAACCCAGATCCTACGGTGGTCTAGCGGTAGAACGCTAAACTGTCAAACCGATGCAAAAGAGAGTCACGAGTTCGAGCCTTGGTGCTGGCAAGGCCTTCGGAGCATTGTGAAAGCTAGGGCTGTCAATAATGTTGAAAAAATCTGCCCAGGTACCCTTCCAAAATTCGAACGGGTACCATCGTTATCCGATCGAAACATCGCATAATTTTCCCGTCATAACCGCTATACAATGCTACCTAGCCACCATCCATGCCCTTCATTTCACACAGTAGCCACACGGCCGAAGTCTTACCCATCATACACTGTTAGTAACTATTTAATGTATTGTTAAAAACTGACAACTTTAGGGGTATTAATAAAATCAGTGTTTGGGCGAGGCACAGTGGTAATAAGCACCAGCAACAGAAGCGATAGGGGAAAGGTGCGGGTTATAGGATTGGAAGAAGGAGAGAGGGAGTAGATAAACAACATTGGCCAGTCTCAATCGGAAACCCAATGTCAGCGTATTTCAAAGCAAAGTTATAGTCAACAACAAACACGGCCTCTTTCATCTCTATGCAGTCCATCCACGCCTCCGACGACTTACCCATCTAACACTGTTAGTAACTATTTAAGTTATTAACTTTAGAAAACTTACAACCTTGTTCGCATTATTAACATAAGTTTTTCTAGGTCAACACGTGTTAACGAACACAAGAAACACAAGCGATGGGGGAAAAGGTGCTTGTTATAGGAGTGTAGGGAGTAGATGGGGTAGATAAACAACATTGGCTAGTCTAAATCGTTAACCCAATTTTGGCGTTTTTCAATGCAAAGTTACGATCAAAACTGTGGTGTTTTCCCGCTTTGAGACTTACTTTAGTAACAACAACAAACACGGCCTCTTTCATCCCTATGCAGTATATCCTCATTTTCGGTAGAGGAGTTTTGGTTTCCTTATATGATTCATTGATAGAACCGAAACCTTCTTGTGTTTGCGGTTTATGTTTAATTTTCAGAGAAAAAAAGATGTATCAAAATACATTGTGGTTTGTCTGGACTGTATTTTATTCCCAGGTGAAAGATATTTCTCCCGAGATGTACTTCACAGCATATATTTGAAACAAACATTTTCATTTAATAAATTGTTTCGCAAGTCGCAATGTAAACACAAATAAGAAAAACCCGTAAAAAACCAAGTTTTTGACTATAAATCCTTTATGTACGAGAAGTAATTAAAAGAATGTTCATTATAATACGCAGCGCCAGACCATCCAGAAATACAAAATTGCAGTTGTGTCGTAAAACATGTTTAATATAATGCGCACCGATCAGGAATATGTTTATAAAAAGAGCTGTCAATAAAATACGCACCTTATTGCGCGACAGAAAGGATGTTCAATATAATACGCACTGCGACGCTCTATCTCAAAAAATAGCATGATACATAGGAATAAATAAAATAATCTAAAAAATCAATAATTTAATTACGGTACATGCGATCGATCTGAAATTTTGATACATTGTTTTTATCATCGGTACGAAACTGCCTGCAAAATTTCAGCTCGCTATCTTGCGAGCAAGTGGGTTAAAAATCGATCAAAAGTTTTGGCGACAAGCAAGCAAGCAAGCAAGCAAGCAAGGTCGGTCGGTCGGCCGCAGACACCACGAGTTAATATAAAGGATTTAAAAAGCCACATATGTGAGCCGAAGTTTGGCCTCCTTTAGCATAGACATTGAAGCCACATTTTCACGGGTACCCGAGCGGAATTTTATTACCCGGGTAATTGCACAGCTACAGGTACCCGGGTTCCCGGGTACCCGTTGACAGGCCTATTGATAGTTACACAATCCCTTGCTCGTTATTTGTGGCTAACTTCACTTGCCCAATAGGCCGTCATGGTCTGAAAAGGGGGTTATTATTATTATTATTATATCCTATATATGAATCGTGATACCCCTGATTTTTCTTTACATAAAATATATTTACGCCTTACACAACTCTACAGATATTAATCGAGGCTTGTGCCACGCCACCTCATTGTTCTTTAAATATACCAAATATTAATTTAAAATGTTAGTTTGATCATATGTCTGCCCTTACATTGTTTTTCATAAATGCCTACAGTTATATTCCCAGGATTAATGTTTTAAAATTGTATCTAAATTTTTTGTCTAAGTTAAGTATAAAAGCACATTATCATATACTAGGCTAGAGTTATTGCCATCAATAATTGGGTTATATTGCTTACGCCTGCCATTGACAATGAAATTCTTCAAATAGTCACAAAATTCCCCTTGCATTAAAAAAATATATAAATTATCTATTATGGCTAACCTATTGCAGACACTTAAACACCATTTTCTTACAGTTTAAAAATAACGCTTGTTTAAATTTAATGAAAACATAAACACACACACACACACACACAAAGGTAAATTAAGATAAAAAACAACAAATAAATATATATAATATATATAAAACAAACAAACACACACGCGCCCACACACACACACAGGAAGGATTTTAAGACACAAATAAAAATGATCAATATACATAATTCCCGTCGTCTGTATGCATGTATGTATGTATGAATGAATGTAACGGATATGACGTCATATAATATTTTTTGGTTATTTTAAGTGGCACTGCGATCGATTTTGTTTAAAAATATTATATGACGTCATTGTTTTATGCTTATATTTTAATTTTTGAAAAGGGAACGATGTACAAATAGGATTTGAGGATTTATAATTATTATGAAATACTTTGTGTAAATTTCAGCAAGTTTAATATTTCGTATTTATCAAACATGGATAAGTTACTTATGTTAATTATGTATATTGATTCCCGTTGTCTGTATGGATGTAAGTTAGGTAGCCCTGCGATCGAATTTGTATAAAAATAATACATGACGTCATTGTTTATGCTTATATTTTAAGTTTTTGAAAAGGGAACGATGTAGTTCTTTATGACGTTATTTTTTAATCTGATGTGTATTTATTTTGAAAACTTCCGTCATTTTTGACGGGTGATACGCTGCGGGTCACTCCAAAGTTCCGTCTTTTCATTCACTCAAAGTCATTTGCCCAAACCCACCCCATTTTGACAACTGTGTCTTTCAGGAAGTCTTCACCCGTCACTAAATCATTAGAGGCGTATGCTACACCGCGGGTCAGCTAATAATAATATAAATAATATCTCATAAACCATGGTTCTTTTTACTGTGTTCCCTTTACACAAATTAATATAAGCTGAAAATTACGTCATGTCATATACTATTTTACTGCGAGAAACACTAATCTCGGCACCAAAATATTTATTATCTTACGTGAACAATTTTAAATCCTTTATATTAACTCGTGGTGTCTCCTTGAGGAAGGCGGGAGGTGCCGGAAAAACTTTGGATCGATTTCTAACCCACTTTAGTGCAAATAAACAATAATGTATCAAAATTTCAGGTCGATCGCATGTACTGTAATTAAATTATTTAATGTTTAGATTATTTTATTTATCTCTAAGTATCATGTTAATTTTTAGGATAGAGTTTCGCGGTGCGTATTATATTGAACGACCTTTCATGTCGCGCCATAAGGTGCGTATTTTACTGGCAATACTTTTTATAAACCTATTCCTGATCGGTGAGCATTATATTAAACATGTTTTACGAGACATAACTAAGATTTTGTATTTTTGGATTGACTTGCGCTGCGTATTATAATGAACATTCTTTTAGTTATGTCTCGTATAAAAATATAAAGGATTTATAGTCAAAAACTTTTTTTTTACGGGTTTTTTCATATTATTTTTAAATAAATCGGGATTCACCACGCATTTAGATGAATGACAGACGGGCCTTAGCGCATTATAAATATTCTTGCTTTGTTTAACTTTTTAAAAAAAATATAATAAGTTTGTACTTTTCAGTCGGCGGCGGGCATGTTACTAGTTTTTTTCATATACATTGTACTTCATATATACATTTTAACAAATTATCATATTCGATTTTGCTCTTAAGTTAAGATTAAAAATATTACACGTATTTTTGAAAAAAATAATCTTTTTATTTTTATTAGAGAATTTTAAAATATTTTCAATAATTTAAAGTTAAAAAATGATTGTAATTTTTTTAACAAAAATACATGTCTTTTTTTTCAGAAGGATTCCGAGAATTCTTTAGTTACTCAGTTAAATAAATTGTTGCAAACTATCTCCTTCGTTGCAAAACATGTTACACTTATTACTGAAAAAAGCTTGATTGGAAATGAAAATTTACTAGAAAAAATAGAAGCAATGAAAAAGTTTAATATGTTCTTTCAAAGACATCCAATGTTAACGTTTAACATCAAAATAAATCTAACAGAGCCCGATGTGTTCTGTAAATTGATTGGTCTCAATCATGAAATGAGTGAAATGTTTTGGTCCTTACAAGAAAGGGATTGTTCTCATCAAAATGTCTTCTACTATATTGAACGATGGATTGAAGATGCTGAAGAAGACATAAAAGATAAGGAATTGGAGCTGACAGCAGCTATCGGTGAGCTGGAAATACAATCAAATAAAGAACAACAATTTGTCTCCTTAGTTCAAAGTCTTGGATTAACAAAAGAAACAGCTGAAAAATTGTTGGAAACTATTCCATCTAAAATAATTGATCAACAAAAAGCATCCTATTGGATAATGAAATATCTTACCAACATTATAAGTTACCACCCAGTCTTTACTGAAATTCATAGATTTATTTATTCTGAGGGGAAAAAGGGGGATTGGTTTGATGAAGAAATAAAGCTTGACCAATCTAATCATAACAGAGAGTCGGCAACATTCAATATAAAAATGATTAATATTGAGTCAACACCTGAAAGTAAAGCCACCATAGAAGCTTATTTAAGAAATATAGAGAGTGCAGGCAAAACACTCCTTTACCACGGAACAGACCACACAAGTGCTAAATCAATCATTGAGAAAGGAATACTTTTGAATAAAGGTAAACCATGCCAAGACTTCTCATCTAATGACGGCTTCTATTTGTCGTATTCATATGGCGATGCCAAAATGTGGTCCTCTGCTGGAAGAAAACATTTTCACGCTGTTTTAGTTTTTGATATAGACAATTCCTTGCTTGAAACTGATGGTGATAGACGTCGAGACCTTACTGATGACCAACAAACTTGGAAAGACGTTGTAACGTTTTGTCGCAAAGGTTGTGAAAACCCAAAGAAAAGAAGAGATTTGCTGGGTGGAATTGAGTTTATAAAAGGACCAATGTGTAGAAATGGAAGAGACGTATCGGAGGGTAAGCCACCAAAAGGATTTGGACGAGATGATAAGATTCAATTATGTATTAGAGATGAGTCATTTGCTAAAAAATTTGGCCATGTTGACAATATTGCTTGCGTTATTTTTCTGTAATATTTTTGTCTACACAAGAAACATCAGATATTTAGCCAAACATAAATGAGCAAAAACAATTTTCTTAAGAAATTGAAATGACTTTGTAATGACAATGTGTCTCTTGAATAATGTAATAATAAATGATAATGCATTATAAAGGAAGACAATGTGATGTGTTAGGAAAATTCAGAGAAGTCACCAAATGTTCTATGATAAAGACGTGAGAATTCATGTGCGACCTACAAAAGGTAAATTTAAGACTACAAGATTAGAAGAAGGAAACTAAAATGAAAATTAACAACAACAAAAAAAAGAAAAACCTACTCATTAATAAAAAGTTAGAGATTTCAGAAACAATGGTGAATAAATCAGTAACCATCATACAATATTTGAAGAAATATGTGCAATATGTAATCCTCAGTAGTATAACTGGGAAATATACTCTAAAGCTAATAACAGTAATAAGTTTGAGGATCATAAACTATCAGGAACATAAGTTTCAGCACGATACATTTTCAACAATGATATCTCATTTACCTTAGATGTGTGGATTTTTGACATTACGTATATTTTAAATATTTTTTTTGGTAACATATTAATATTCTTCATGATAGTTTTCTTGAAGTGTATAAAAAATTGCATAATCTTTTGAGTGTTATAATTGATAGCACGTCTAAAATCAAGTCCCACGTAAACTCCAAGCAAATATAAAAATACACACCACGAAAATTTTGTAACATTTAGTAATTTTCCATTGGTAAAATAATCACTCCGAAAGTAAACGCAAACTTAATTAAAGAATGGAAACCCACGTTGTTTTCAGCTCTTGTCCTTTTAAATTAAAAATTGTAAAACATTTTTCCTTTCTTGATATTTTAAATAATCACAAATTTAAATCATATAGAAGTGTTATAATTTTGCATATAAAAATAAGTGTTATAAATGATAACATCTTTTATGAAATCTCCATCAACACTCCAAACTATATTGACATCTTGGTTTCTATTTCCAATTAACATAAACATCTTAATATTAGCTGTTTTTACTCTGTAGTTATACAAATTTGCATCATATTTTGTTTATTAATAAATAATAAAATTATAACAAAATGTACAACTTAAATGTAGTATCGGCACCCCAACTCGTATAATATCATCTTATCTACTCACATATATCATAATCATTTTTTGATTTTTTTTCGCTATAAAACATTTCATAAAATATTATTGTAATAGACTTAAACTACATGACTACACCAAATGAAAAATCCATACTCGTTTTTAGCAGTTACCTTAGATGTGTGGATTTTTGGCATTACGTGTATTTTAAATATTTTTTTTTGTAACATATTAATATTCTTCATGATAGTTTTCTTGAAGTGTATAAAACATTGCATAATCTTTTGAGTGTTATAATTGATAGCATGTCTAAAATCAAGTCCCACGTGAACTCCAAGCAAATATAAAAATACACATCACGAAAATTTTGTAACATTTAGTAATTTTCCATTGGTAAAATAATCACTCCGAAAGTAAACGCAAACTTAAAGAATGGAAACCCACGTTGTTTTCAGCTCTTGTCCTTTTAAATTAAAAATTGTAAAACATTTTTCCTTTCTTGATATTTTAAATAATCACAAATTTAAATCATATAGAAGTGTTATAATTTTGCATATAAAAATAAGTGTTATAAATGATAACATCTTTTATGAAATCTCCATCAACACTCCAAACTATATTGACATCTTGGTTTCTATTTCCAATTAACATAAACATCTTAATATTAGCTGTTTTTATTCTGTAGTTATACAAATTTACATCATATTTTGTTTATTAATAAATAATAAAATTATAACAAAATGTACAACTTAAATGTAGTATCGGCACCCCAACTCGTATAATATCATCTTATCATGTCATATCATAATCATTTTTAAATTTTTATTTTCGCTATAAAACATTTCATAAAATATTATTGTAATAGACTTAAACTACATGATTACACCCAATGAAAAATCCATAATCGTTTTTAGCAGTTCCATGAGTGTCATTCACTTTTGACAAATTAAAATATATTTTTTTCGTTTCCAAATGTGAAGCTAATATGCAATAATTATTCAACTTTTGCATTACCATGCATCAAAGCATATCCCAACACCACACATTTCCATTGGCGTTATTTAAATAGCTACAATATAGTACTTTTATATTGGATTTGTATTTGAATATTTCGATTTGTATTTATTTCACGCTTTAATTTACATTGCATCGTCTGTCCTCATGACACAATAGTAAAATATTGTAATTAATATTTCTCAACACTCACGTCTTCTGATAACGATGAAAATATATAAATACACACACACACACATATATAATATATATATATATATATATCGTTTTTCATTTACAATACATAAATAAGTCATTCCCCCCCCCCTTTTCTTACATTATAAAAATATATCATAACAGTTAACTTTTAAGAAATAAGATTATGATAATTGAATGAAAGGAACACTAATGTCCTATTTAAATATGTTAAAAGACAATAATGCCTACAACATTTAATGTGAGGTTAATGCTAACATCAGCTTATTGATCGTATTCATCGAGTAGTGATTAATAAAAGAATATTTTGATATATGACTAAATTTATGAAATAATTATTATGTTAAAATTTGATAAGTGGTTATTTTTTTGCCAGTGATCAAATCAAATGTCAATTTTAATTAAAAATGAAAGTGAATTTCAAATGTCATCTAATGCAATTATTAAACAATTAAGTTAATTCGTTAATGTGACCAATAAAATATGTAAGTATCAAATAAAGTATTTCTTTACATAAGCATTTTATACAAACTTACAAACACGCCACATCTGTGCCCCAAACTACAAGCACTGCACCACACCAACAACAATGTCATCTCATGTACATAGACATATTAGCATACAGTTATTAGTTTTTATTTATTTTATTGGAACTTCCTATTTACGTATGACCTGTATCAATAGTTGCTTGTAAAAATTGGCAACAGTCTCTTCAATGCCCATGTGCTCTCCCACCTTATTTGTGATACACCGCCCTCTAACAATTACATTTAATTTGTTGATAACACTCTATGTTTTGTTCTTTATTTTCACTACAGTTAGTTCTAATTGAAACTGTGAATGCATAAACGTATAATTGTTATTAAAGTTCTAATACATCTAATTGTCATCACCAACAACATGTCTCATGTATACTTTCACTTTCCATATCGGCACCCACATCCCCAAATTATATTTCATAGTAACGTCTGTAAAGGTATCGAATATTTTATGTCGATGATGAAAACCAAAGTACCCGTTGAGGGTCGGAAATATCCGAAGCGACCGTTTCGTCCCTCTCAGTTTACTAGCAACGCCATTGAGCGGTGCCGGTTTAGGGCCAGGAGCGCCAGTACAGATTAGCAAAAAGAACAGCGAAGAATGCAAGAAACCTGTCAGTGGGGGTTGAATCCTAGTTTTGATGATCCCCCACTTAACGGCGGTCCTAACCATTGAGACTCGTGTGCTTTACCTTGGTGGCGCCAAAGTGGTAGCGGGTCATAGTAGGGAATTCCACCCCTCCTTTTGAGGTCAACTTAGTGGGAGGGATTTTCGACTTTATGTCCTGGATGCCCAGGTGGCCGCTTTAGAAGTGACCGCTTCCGGTGAAGTTTCTCAGCTGTTACGTCCCTTAGGGGGCCAGATAGCTGAGGGGGTCTTCCGAGAAGACCCATGAAGAGCACTAGGCGCGGGGCTTCTGATTTTCTTCAACATGTAGGATCATTAGTATTTCATACAATTTCTTTTATTAAATACTAATTGTAACCATATTTCATTAGAAAAAATAAACATGTAAAAATGAATTGTTTGGCTTTATTATATGTTATTGCATGAGTTTTTGTTGTTGGTTTTTTTATGTTTATTGATAGAAGTATTTACATACACGACAGGTTTTTTCATATGACAATGTAATGGTGGTGTGGTCATGTGTGGGTTTGTGGTGTGCCTTATTATGAGGCGTGGGAACATGCGGATGTTTATGGGGAGTCATTTGCAAAACCAGCTAAGTCACCTTTCAAATGTTTTGAGAAAAATGGCATTTTCTAAAACAGTTTGATTTTTCAATCATAGAAATCTGTAGTTTTTTGTGTTGATTTTTGATTCCATCAGAATAATAGTTCATTAAAAAAACGTGTTAAATAAATATATGTTTGTCTTAAGTGCTTGATAACATTTTCACTTAGGAGGTTTTTAAAGCGGAGTCAGTACTTAGCGGGTTTTGAAATTATTTAATTACTCATCAGTTTTGACAACTGTCACACATCACTTTCATGTGTGTTAGTAGGCGTTATCAAATAACAATATCTCTCACACAATGATTCCTTGAAACACTTACTGTTAATAAATTAATCTGTAATACTGGAATACTCGATGATTACACAATTATTATGTACAAGAATATATTTCAATATTCACATGGTGGAATACACTCAGCCACCTTGTCTTCCTCTCTCGAACTTTCTACCACGCATCCGTCACGTGATATTTTTCTCTGCTCTCAATCTCGTGATTCTCACTTGACATTCTCCCCCATCCTTAAAAAAATGTGTTTTACTTAAAGCATCGTTGGTCCTAATTATTACTACGTCAAAAATAATCTTTATTAAAATATTATCATCGATGGACAATCACTGCTTTACATAAATAGAAATCAAGAAAAAATATGCAGGACTTCAACAGTCTGTTTGTACTAAAAGAATGAAACTGGAATTTTAACACACCTGTAATTTTCTGCAATTAAAATAACTTTTAACAATCATAATACAAAATTTTATATATACTATCTAGTAGAATTCAAACATTGCTTCTTTTCAGTTTATTTGCAAATACTAATATTAATACAGTTTCTGCTTTTCCTTTTTTTTTGGGTTAATTTAACTTGTGCTTCATGTACTATAATCTGAGGATCTTTGTCCATCTTAATGCTCATCTCATTAAATTCCTTTCTATAATCATTTTCTGACTTCCAGAAATGACATAGAAGTGCCTTTTTGACATTTTTATATAGGTTTTTGTCCTCTTTGGCTATACTGTTGTAAGCTTCAAATGCTTCTCCAGTTAGTAGAGTCATCAGTTGTGCTGGCCAATCTTTGTTCTCATAACCTTTCATGGCCATTATGGATTCAAAATAATTAAGATAAGCATCCTTTTTTCTTTCTTGCTATCATATTTTCTAACTTTGATTTTATCCTTCGTTGTTGACTTTTCATTTGCGTCATAACAGGATTGTAGCCTCTGCTCTGTAGATCAATTTATTGTTTTACGTTGGCATTGTTCAGTTGTTCAAGTTCTTTTCTTGCAGCTCTATCTTCTCTTTCAATTATTTGCCTTTGCTTCACTTCTACTTTGGCTATTTTTAGCTTCTCTTTTTCTTCAGCTACTTTGACTTTCTCTTCGACAAAGTCTTTCATTTCGTTTCCAGTTAACTGAAACCTTTCAGCTATAACAGTGAATTAAATTAATGAATGTTTATACTATATTATTTATCTCTATGTAACATGTTAAAATTTGTTTGCTATAGTGTCGTGGTGCGTATTATATTGAACAACCTTTCCTGTTGCGCAAAATGGTGCATATTTTATTGACAAATACTTTTTATAAACATATTCCTGATCCGTGAGCATTATATTAAACATGTTTTACGACACATAACTAAAATGTTGATTTTTTGGATTGTCTTGGGCTGCGTATTAAAATGAACATTCTTTTAACATGTCTCGTACATAAAGGATTAATAGTAAAAAACTAGTTTTTTAACGTTTTTATTTTTTATTTTATCTCGTGGTGTATGTTTGGAGGCCTTGCTTGAATACCGAAAAAAAACTTTTATCGACTTTTAACCCACTTCCTTGTAAGCTAGCGAGTTGAAATTTTGCAGGCAGACTCACGCCGATGTTAAAAATGACGTGTCACAATTTCAGATTGATTGAATGTACTGTAATTAAATTAATTAATATATAGATTATCTCCATTTATCTCTATATAGCATGTTAATGAAGAAACCAAGTCTCCCGCCCTAAATTAAAGAGTCTTACAATAAACAAATATAGGAAACAAGTCTACCATCCTACATTGAAGAGTCTTACATTAAACAAATATAAGAACCAAGTCTACCACCCTACATTAAAGAGTCTTACATTAAACAAATATAAAAACCACGTCTACCACCCTACATTGAAGAGTCTTACATTAATAAAATATAAGAACCAAGTCTACCACCCTACATTGAAGAGTCTTACATTAAACAAATATAAGAACCAAGTCTACCGCTCTAAATTGAAGAGTCTTACATTAAACAAATATAAAAACCAAATCTACCGCCCTAAATTGAAGAGTCTTACATTAAACAAATACAAGAACCAAGTCTACCACCCTACATTGAAGAGTCTTACATAAAACAAATATAAGAACCAAGTCTACCGCCCTACATTGAAGAATCTTACATTAAACAAATATAAGAACCAAGTCTACCACCCTATATTAAAGAGTCTTACATTAAACAAACATAGGAACCACGTCTACCACCCTACATTGAAGAGTCTTACATTAAACAAATATAAGAACCATGTCTACCGCCCAACATTAAAGAGTCTTAAATTAAACAAATATAAGAACAAAGTCTACCACCCTACATTGAAGAGTCTTACATTAATAAAATATAAGACCCAAGTCTACCACCCTACATTAAAGAGTCTTACATTAAACAAATATAAGAACCAAGTCTACCGCTCTAAATTGAAGAGTCTTACATTAAACAAATATAAAAACCAAGTCGACCGCCTTATATTGATGAGTCTTACATTAAACAAATATAAAGAACCAAGTCTACTGCCCTAAATTAAAGAGTCTTACATTAAACAAATATAAGAACCAAGTCTACCGCCCTAAATTAAAGAGTCTTACATTAAACAAATACAAGAACCAAGTCTACCGCCCTAAATTAAAGAGTGTTACATTAAACAAATATAAGAACAAAGTCTACCACCCTACATTGAAGAGTCTTACATTAAACAAATATAAGAACCAAGTCTTCCGC
Organism: Ampullaceana balthica; assembly: GCA_944989445.1. Lineage (NCBI taxonomy): Eukaryota > Metazoa > Mollusca > Gastropoda > Lymnaeidae > Ampullaceana > Ampullaceana balthica. The sequence goes on from CALYLW010001762.1 coordinate 85,426, forward strand.
CCTAAATTGAACAATATTACATTAAACAAATATAAGAACTAAGTCGACCGCCTTATATTGATGAGTCTTACATTAAACAAATATAAAGAACCAATCTACTGCCCTAAATTAAAGAGTCTTACATTAAACAAATATAAGAACCAAGTCTACCGCCCTAAATTAAAGAGTCTTACATTAAACAAATATAAGAACCAAGTCTACCGCAATACATTTAAGTATTACATTAAAAAATTATAAGAACCAAGTCTACCACCCTACATTAAAGAGTCTTACATTAAACAAATATAGGAACCACGTCTACCACCCTACATTGAAGAGTCTTACATTAAACAAATATAAGAACCAAGTCTACCGCCCTACATTAAAGAGTCTTAAATTAAACAAATATAAGAAAAAAGTCTACCACCCTACATTGAAGAGTCTTACATTAATAAAATATAAGAACCAAGTCTACCACCCTACATTGAAGAGTCTTACATTAAACAAATATAAGAACCAAGTCTACCGCTCTAAATTAAAGAGTCTTACATTAAACAAATATAAAAACCAACTCTACCGCCCCAAATTGAAGAGTCTTACATTAAACAAATATAAGAACAAAGTCTACCATCCTAAATTAAAGAAACTTACATTAAACAAATATAGGAACCACGTCTACCACCCTACATTGAAGAGTCTTACATTAAACAAATATAAGAACCAAGTCTACCACCCTACATTAAAGAAACTTACATTAAACAAATATAGGAATCACGTCTACCACCCTACATTGAAGAGTCTTACATTAAACAAATATAAGAACCAAGTCTACCACCCTACATTGAAGAGTCTTAAATTAAACAAATATAAGAACAAAGTCTACCACCCTACATTGAAGAGTCTTACATTAATAAAATATAAGAACCAAGTCTACCACCCTACATGGAAGTGTCTAACATTAAACAAATATAAGAACCAAGTCTACTGCTCTAAATTGAAGAGTCTTACATTAAACAAATATAAAAACCAAGACTACCGCCCCACATTGAAGAGTCTTACATTAAACAAATACAAGAACCAAGTCTACGCCCTAAATTGAAGAATTATACATTAAACAAATATAAGAACCAAGTCTACCGCCCCACATTGAAGAGTCTTACATTAAACAAATATAAGAACCAAGTCTACCTCCCTAAATTGAACAATCTTACATTAAACAAATATAAGAACCAAGTCGACCGCCTTATATTGATGAGTCTTACATTTAACAAATATAAAGAACCAAGTCTACTGCCCTAAATTAAAGAGTCATACATTAAACACATATAAGAACCAAGTCTACCGCCCTAAATTAAAGAGTCTTACATTAAACAAATATAAGAACCAAGTCTACCACCCTACATTGAAGTTTTACATTAAACAAATATAAGAACCAAGTCTACCGCCCTACATTGAAGAGTCTTACATTAAACAAATATAAGAACCAAGTCCACCGCCCTACATTGAAGAGTCTTACATTAAACAAATATAAGAACCAAGTCGACCGCCCTACATTGAAGAGTCTTACATTAAATAAATATAAGAACCATGTCTGCCACAATACATTGAAGAGTCTTACATTAAACAAATATAGGAACCACGTCTACCGCCCTACATTGAAGAGTCTTTCATTAAACACATATAAGAACCAAGTCTACCGCCCTAAATTAAAGAGTCTTATATTAAACAAATATAAGAACCAAGTCTACCGCAATACATTTAAGTATTAAATTAAAAAATTATAAGAACCAAGTCTATCACCCTACATTAAAGAGTCTTACATTAAACAAATATAGGAACCACGTCTACCACCCTACATTGAGGAGTCTTACATTTAACAAATATAAGAACCAAGTCTACCGCCCTACATTAAAGAGTCTTAAATTAAACAAATATAAGAACAAAGTCTACCACCCTACATTGAAGAGTCTTATATTAATAAAATATAAGAACCAAGTCTACCACCCTACATTGAAGAGTCTTACATTAAACAAATATAAGAACCAAGTCTACCGCTCTAAATTGAAGAGTCTTACATTAAACAAATATAAAAACCAAGTCTACCGCCCTAAATTAAAGAGTCTTACATTAAACAAATATAAGAACCAAGTCTACCGCAATACATTTAAGTATTACATTAAAAAATTATAAGAACCAAGTCTACCACCCTACATTAAAGAGTCTTACATTAAACAAATATAGGAACCACGTCTACCACCCTACATTGAAGAGTCTTGCATTAAACAAATATAAGAACCAAGTCTACCGCCCTACATTAAAGAGTCTTAAATTAAACAAATATAAGAAAAAAGTCTACCACCCTACATTGAAGAGTCTTACATTAATAAAATATAAGAACCAAGTCTACCACCCTACATTGAAGAGTCTTACATTAAACAAATATAAGAACCAAGTCTACCGCTCTAAATTAAAGAGTCTTACATTAAACAAATATAAAAACCAACTCTACCGTTCCAAATTGAAGAGTCTTACATTAAACAAATATAAGAACCAAGTCTACCGCTCTAAATTAAAGAGTCTTACATTAAACAAATATAAAAACCAACTCTACCGCCCCAAATTGAAGAGTCTTACATTAAACAAATATAAGAACAAAGTCTACCATCCTAAATTAAAGAAACTTACATTAAACAAATATAGGAACCACGTCTACCACCCTACATTGAAGAGTCTTACATTAAACAAATATAAGAACCAAGTCTACCACCCTACATTAAAGAAACTTACATTAAACAAATATAGGAACCACGTCTACCACCCTACATTGAAGAGTATTACATTAAACAAATATAAGAACCAAGTCTACCACCCTACATTGAAGAGTCTTACATTAATAAAATATAAGAACCAAGTCTACCACCCTACATGGAAGTGTCTAACATTAAACAAATATAAGAACCAAGTCTACTGCTCTAAATTGAAGAGTCTTACATTAAACAAATATAAAAACCAAGTCTACCGCCCCACATTGAAGAGTCTTACATTAAACAAATACAAGAACCAAGTCTACGCCCTAAATTGAAGAATTATACATTAAACAAATATAAGAACCAAGTCTACCGCCCCACATTGAAGAGTCTTACATTAAACAAATATAAGAACCAAGTCTACCGCCCAAAATTGAACAATCTTACATTAAACAAATATAAGAACCAAGTCGACCGCCTTATATTGATGAGTCTTACATTAAACAAATATAAAGAACCAAGTCTACTGCCCTAAATTAAAGAGTCATACATTAAACACATATAAGAACCAAGTCTACCGCCCTAAATTAAAGAGTCTTACATTAAACAAATATAAGAACCAAGTCTACCACCCTACATTGAAGTTTTACATTAAACAAATATAAGAACCAAGTCTACCGCCCTACATTGAAGAGTCTTACATTAAACAAATATAAGAACCAAGTCCACAACCCTACATTGAAGAGTCTTACATTAAACAAATATAAGAACCAAGTCGACCGCCCTAAATTGAAGAGTCTTACATTAAATAAATATAAGAACCATGTCTGCCACACTACATTGAAGAGTCTTACATTAAACAAATATAGGAACCACGTCTACCGCCCTACATTGAAGAGTCTTTCATTAAACACATATAAGAACCAAGTCTACCGCCCTAAATTAAAGAGTCTTACATTAAACAAATATAAGAACCAAGTCTACCGCAATACATTTAAGTATTACATTAAAAAATTATAAGAACCAAGTCTATCACCCTACATTAAAGAGTCTTACATTAAACAAATATAGGAACCACGTCTACCACCCTACATTGAGGAGTCTTACATTTAACAAATATAAGAACCAAGTCTACCGCCCTACATTAAAGAGTCTTAAATTAAACAAATATAAGAACAAAGTCTACCACCCTACATTGAAGAGTCTTATATTAATAAAATATAAGAACCAAGTCTACCACCCTACATTGAAGAGTCTTACATTAAACAAATATAAGAACCAAGTCTACCGCTCTAAATTGAAGAGTCTTACATTAAACAAATATAAAAACCAAGTCTACCGCCCTAAATTGAAGAGTCTTACATTAAACAAATACAAGAACCAAGTCTACCGCCCTAAATTGAAAAAGTCTTACATTAAACAAATAAAAGAACCAAGTCTACCATCCTACATTGAAGTGTCTTACATTAAACAAATATAAGAACAAAGTCTACCACCCTACATTAAAGAGTCTTACATTAAATAAATATAGGAACCACGTCTACCACCCTACATTGAAGAGTCTTACATTAAACAAATATAAGAACCAATTCTACCGCCCTACATTAAAGAGTCTTAAATTAAACAAATATAAGAACAAAGTCTACCACCCTACATTGAAGAGTCTTACATTAATAAAATATAAGAACCAAGTCTACCACCCTACATTGAAGAGTCTTACATTAAACAAATATAAGACCCAAGTCTACCGCTCTAAATTGAAGAGTCTTACATTAAACAAATATAAAAACCAAGTCTACCACCCTAAATTGAAGAGTCTTAGATTAAACAAATACAAGAACGAAGTCTACGCCCTAAATTGAAAAAGTCTTACATTAAACAAATATAAGAACCAAGTTTACCGCCCTACATTGAAGAGTCTTACATTAAACAAATATAAGAACCAAGTCTACCGCATTACATTGAAGAGTCTTACATTAAACAAATATAAGAACCAAGTCTACCGCCCTAAATTGAAGAATCATACATTAAACAAATATAAGAACCAAGTCTACCGCATTACATTGAAGAGTCTTACATTAAACAAATATAAGAACCAAGTCTACCGCCCTAAATTGAAGAATCATACATTAAACAAATATAAGAACCAAGTCTACCGCATTACATTGAAGAGTCTTACATTAAACAAATATAAAGAACCAAGTCTAACGCCCTAAATTAAAGAATCTTACATTAAACAAATATAAGAACCAAGTCTACCGCCCTAAATTAAAGAGTCTTACATTAAACAAATATAAAGAACCAAGTCTAACGCCCTAAATTGAAGAGTCTTACATTAAACAAATATAAGAACCAAGTCTACCACCCTAAATTGAAAAGTCTTACATTAAACAAATATAAGAACCAAGTCTACCACCCTACATTGAAGTTTTACATTAAATAAATATAAGAACCAAGTCTACCGCCCTAAATTGAAGAGTCTTACATTAAACAAATATAAGAACCAAGTCCACCGCCCTACATTGAAGAGTCTTACATTAAACAAATATAAGAACCAAGTCGACCGCCCTAAATTGAAGAGTCTTACATTAAATAAATATAAGAACCATGTCTGCCGCAATACATTGAAGAGTCTTACATTAAACAAATATAGGAACCACGTCTACCGCCCTACATTGAAGAGTCTTTCATTAAACACATACAAGAACCAAGTCTACCGCCCTAAATTAAAGAATCTTACATTAAACAAATATAAGAACCAAGTCTACCGTAATACATTTAAGTATTACATTAAAAAATTATAAAAACCAAGTCTACCACCCTACATTAAAGAGTCTTACATTAAACAAATATAGGAACCACGTGTACCACCCTACATTGAAGAGTCTTACATTAAACAAATATAAGAACCAAGTCTACCGCCCTACATTAAAGAGTCTTAAATTAAACAAATATAAGAACAAAGTCTACCACCCTACATTGAAGAGTCTTACATTAATAAAATATAAGAACCAAGTCTACCGCCCTACATTGAAGAGTCTTACATTAAACAAATATAAGAACCAAGTCTACCGCTCTAAATTGAAGAGTCTTACATTAAACAAATATAAAAACCAAGTCTACCGCCCTAAATTGAAGAGTCTTACATTAAACAAATACAAGAACCAAGTCTACCGCCCTAAATTGAAAAAGTCTTACATTAAACAAATATAAGAACCAAGTCTACCATCCTACCTTGAAGTGTCTTACATTAAACAAATATAAGAACCAAGTCTACCACCCTACATTAAAGAGTCTTACATTAAACAAATATAGGAACCACGTCTACCACCCTACATTGAAGAGTCTTACATTAAACAAATATAAGAACCAAGTCTACCGCCCTACATTAAAGAGTCTTAAATTAAACAAATATAAGAACAAAGTCTACCACCCTACATTGAAGATTCTTACATTAAACAAATATAAGAACCAAGTCTACCGCCCTACATTGAAGATTCTTACATTAAACAAATATAAGAACCAAGTCTACCGCCCTACATTTAAGAGTCTTACATTTAACAAATATAAGAACCAAGTCTACCACCCTACATTGAAGAGTCTTACATTAAACAAATATAAGAACCAAGTCAACCGCCCTAAATTGAAGAATCATACATTAAACAAATATAAGAACCAAGTCTACCGCCCTACATTGATGAGTCTTTCATTAAACAAATATAAGAACCAAGTCTACCGCCCTACATTGAAGAGTCTTACATTAAACAAATATAAGAACCAAGTCTACCGCCCTAAATTGAAGAGTCTTACATTAAACAAATATAAGAACCAAGTCTACCGCCCTAAATTGAAAAGTCTTACATTAAACAAATATAAGAACCAAGTCTACCACCCTACATTGAAGAGTCTTACATTAAACAAATATAAGAACCAAGTCCACCGCCCTACATTGAAGAGTCTTACATTAAACAAATATAAGAACCAAGTCGACCGCCCTACATTGAAGAGTCTTTCATTAAACAAATATAAGAACCAAGTCCACCGCCCTACATTGAAGAGTCTTACATTAAACAAATATAAGAACCAAGTCGACCGCCCTAAATTGAAGAGTCGTACATTAAATAAATATAAGAACCATGTTTGCCGCAATACATTGAAGAGTCTTACATTAAACAAATATAGGAACCACGTCTACCACCCTACATTGAAGAGTCTTTCATTAAACACATATAAGAACAAAGTCTACCGCCCTAAATTAAAGAGTCTTACATTAAACAAATATAAGAACCAAGTCTACCGCAATACATTTAAGTATTACATTAAAAAAATATAAGAACCAAGTCTACCACCCTACATTGAAGTTTAACATTAAACAAATATAAGAACCAAGTCTACCGCCCTAAATTAAAGAGTCTTACATTAAACAAATATAAGAACCAAGTCTACCGCAATACATTTAAGTATTACATTAAAAAAATATAAGAACCAAGTCTACCACCCTCCATTGAAGAGTCTTACATTAAACAAATATAAGAACCAAGTCTACCACTCTACATTGAAGAGTATTACATTAAACAAATATAATAACCAAGTCTACCGCCCTACATTGAAGAGTCTTACCTTAAACAAATATAAGAACCAAGTCTACCGCCCTACATTGAAGAGTCTTACATTAAACAAATATAAGAACCAAGTCTACCACCCTACATTGAAGAGTCTTACATTAAACAAATACAAGAACCAAGTCTACCGCTCTAAATTGAAAAGTCTTACATTAAACAAATATAAGAACCAAGTCTACCACCCTACATTGAAGAGTCTTACATTAAACAAATACAAGAACCAAGTCTACCGCCCTAAATTGAAAAGTCTTACATTAAACAAATATAAGAACCAAGTCTACCACCCTACATTGAAAAGTCTTACATTAAACAAATATAAGAACCAAGTCTACTGCTCTAAATTGAAAAGTCTTACATTAAACAAATATAAGAACCAAGTCTACCAGCCTACATTGAAGTTTTACATTAAACAAATATAAGAACCAAGTCTACCGCTCTACAATAAAGAGTCTTACATTAAACAAATATAAGAACCAAGTCCACCGCCCTACATTGAAGAGTATTACATTAAACAAATATAAGAACCAAGTCGACCGCCCTAATTTGAAGAGTCTTACATTAAATAAATATAAGAACCAAGTCTACCGCCCTAAATTAAAGAGTCTTACATTAAACAAATATAGGAAACAAGTCTACCGCCCTACATTGAAGAGTCTTTCATTAAACAAATATAAGAACCAAGTCTACCGCCCTAAATTAAAGAGTCTTACATTTAACAAATATAATAACCAAGTCTACCGCCCTACATTGAAGTCTTACATTAAACATTTATAAGAACCAAGTCTACCACCCTCCATTGAAGAGTCTTACATTAAACAAATATAAGAACCAAGTCTACCACTCTACATTGAAGAGTATTACATTAAACAAATATAATAACCAAGTCTACTGCCCTACATTGAAGAGTCTTACCTTAAACAAATATAAGAAACAAGTCTACCGCCCTACATTGAAGAGTCTTACATTAAACAAATATAAGAACCAAGTCTACCGCCCTACATTGATGAGTCTTACATTAAACAAGTATTAGAACCAAGTCTACCAGCCTACATTGAAGTTTTACATTAAACAAATATAAGAACCAAGTCTACCACCCTACATTGAAGTTTTACATTAAACAAATATAAGAAACAAGTCTACCGCCCTACATTGAAGAGTCTTACATTAAACAAATATAAGAAACAAGTCTACCACCCTACATTGAAGAGTCTTACATTAAACAAATATAAGAACCAAGTCTACCACCCTACATTGAAGTTTTACATTAAACAAATATAAGAAACAAGTCTACCGCCCTACATTGAAGAGTCTTACATTAAACAAATATAAGAACCAAGTCCACCGCCCTACATTGAAGAGTCTTACATTAAACAAATATAAGAACCAAGTCGACCGCCCTAAATTGAAGAGTCTTACATTAAATAAATATAAGAACCATGTCTGCCGCAATACATTGAAGAGTCTTACATTAAACAAATATAGGAACCAAGTCGACCGCCCTACATTGAAGAGTCTTACATTAAACAAATATAAGAACCAAGTCGACCGCCCTAAATTGAAGAGTCTTACATTAAACAAATATAAGAACCAAGTCGACCGCCCTACATTGAAGAGTCTTACATTAAACAAATATAAGAACCAAGTCGACCGCCCTAAATTGAAGAGTCTTTCATTAAACAAATATAAGAACCAAGTCGACCGCCCTAAATTGAAGAGTCTTACATTAAACAAATATAAGAACCAAGTCGACCGCCCTAAATTGAAGAGTCTTTCATTAAACAAATATAAGAACCAAGTCTACCGCCCTACATTGAAGAGTCTTACATTAAACAAATATAAGAACCAAGTCTACCGCCCTACATTGAAGAGTCTTACATTAAACAAATATAAGAACCAAGTCGACCGCCCTACATTGAAGAGTGTTACATTAAACAAATATAAGAACCAAGTCCACCGCCCTACATTGAAGAGTCTTACATTAAACAAATATAAGAACCAAGTCGACCGCCCTAAATTGAAGAGTCTTACATTAAACAAATATAAGAACCATGTCTGCCGCAATACATTGAAGAGTCTTACATTAAACAAATATAGGAACCAAGTCTACCACCCTCCATTGAAGAGTCTTATATTAAACAAATATAAGAACCAAGTCTACCACCCTCCATTGAAGAGTCTTACATTAAACAAATATAAGAACCATGTCTGCCGCAATACATTGAAGAGTCTTACATTAAACAAATATAGGAACCAAGTCTACCACCCTCCATTGAAGAGTCTTACATTAAACAAATATAAGAACCATGTCTGCCGCAATACATTGAAGAGTCTTACATTAAACAAATATAAGAACCAAGTCTACCACCCTCCATTGAAGAGTCTTACATTAAACAAATATAAGAACCAAGTCTACCGCCCTACATTGAAGAGTATTACATTAAACAAATATAATAACCAAGTCTACCGCCCTACATTGAAGAGTCTTACATTAAACAAAAATAATAACCAAGTCTACCACCCTACATTGAAGAGTCTTACATTAAACAAATATAAGAACCAAGTCTACCACGCTACATTGAAGAGTC